>LOEQ01004428.1:47176-59877 GCA_001685075.1 Bramus lutescens
GCGGCAGGCTGGCCTGCCCTCCAGGTGTGTGTGCCCAGCTAGCAAAAGGCAAAGCTGGCCCCTCAGGATCGGTGCAGGAGTGGCCTAAATGTGGCTAGGATGGTGGCTCTGAGAAGCTTCCTGGAGCTGAGACCTGACTGGTGTGTCATTAACCTGGCCAGGCTGAGTCCCCATATCTCTATACCCCCTGTCTGTGGTACTAACTTTTCTCAAGTTAAAAGGAAATGTCAGATGTAAATTGTAAATTCCATTCTATCCAGAGGAATTTACTCACTGATGTGGCCCACCCAGAGTTAATCCTGCCCAATGTCAGGGCCCTGAGAGCAACCTCAGGTCCCTCTTGGATCCCCAACCAACACAAAGTTGTTGGTGGACTGCTAGTGTCACTTGGTCCTAGCACTGTGGCCAGAGCTGGTTCCCTTGTGGAGGACAGACCACTATTCCGCAAGACCTTGAGGTATGGTGTGGAGGGCATTGGCTGTGGAATGAGCCTGCCTGGATCAGTCGCTGGTTAGTCCCACCCTAAGAAATGTCCTTCTTCTAAGTTTCTAAGAGGATCTCCAAGCCTTGGATGTCCAGCCTGAGATGATAGTGTTCATTTGTTTGGGGGCTTAGCAGATCGTCTGAGCAGGCAGTCAGCCATATTTAGCTGATGGACACTGAGCTAAGAGAAACATCTGTCATGGCTACTCCACACATCACCCATGGCTTCTGGAAGCAGTTAGTGCCCCTTGCCTTCTTGTGTTTGGCAGAGACATTTGGATGCTCACCCTGGATCTCACATCGAGCCTTGCTGATCTTTCTCTTTCTGATTACGAACTATGTCCTAAAATCCATCCTCCATTCCTTGCCTCAGACTCTCCCTGGTGTTCCCACCATGTCTACCTTCTGATTTCATCCCTTCTTCCCTCCCTTCCTCCCTTCTTCCCTCCTGCTCTCCCTCCCTCCTTCCATCCATCCATCCATCCATCCATCCATCCATCCATCCATCCATCCATCCATCCCTTCCTTTCTTGTTGTTTGCAATCCCTGGAGTCCAGTTAGCCCTGCTCACAAGCACATGGGTATAGGGCCATCCACTGGGGAACAGACAACCTCCCATTATCCGTGTCCAGTGTCTAAAGAAGAGTGAGTGATTCTTCCTCCCTCTAAGCCATCGATGGCCGGTAGCTCTTCACAAGAAACCACCCCAGCAGAAATGCTATTTATTAAAATAAAATTTATGCAGTGTTGTAGCACTACCTGGCTTCGAGCGTGCCATATAACCAAGGATGATCCTGGGCTCCTGATCCCCCTGCTTCTACTGTATTACATGCAGACACTGCCGTGCCTGCTTTATGTGATGCTGGGGGTCACACCCAGGGCTTTATCACGCTAGCAGAGCCCCCTGTCAACTGAGCTACATCCCAGCCCTGTGATCAGCTATGATTACACATGTTAGGATCTTTCTGAGTGTCATGTCATGAGTCCCCCTAGTTAATTCCTCAACTTGAAGGTGGTCATAGGGACCTCCAAATTGCATAGTGCAGACTTCATTTCCTTGAATTCTACCCAATCCCCTTGGTGCTGTAGCAAGCTGAGCATGAATTAATTCTCCTAGAACAATGATTAGCACGCTGTCACCATCACGTGAGTGTCAGCTCTTGTCCCTCCCCCAAGCCACCTTGTCACCTGTAAGGCAGAGCCTGCAGTGAGAATTATAAAGGGGGGGGTGGCTAAAGAGCTCACATTTTGAGGCCGCACACCTGTGGTTAAAGGACATTGCTACCATCTAACCCACATCTTCTCGGCCTTGGTGCTATAGCCCTTTTAGGCCAGTCTAATGTGTACACTGTGGGATGGTCTCTCTGGCCTCTGCTCTCTAGACCCCAGTAGAACCACCATCCCCTGCCCAAGTGTCACCATAGATACTGTCTAACACCAATAAATGTCTATTGATCTCTGCATCATATGGAGCTGAGATCCTTAGGGGTGGTTCTCGGAGTACACCCCCCCTTTCACTGAGATGTTGTGATAAAGCTGAAACCAATGAGGTAGCAGAGTCTTTCCCTTGGGGGACTCTGTCTTTCAAGTGTGACCCTGTGCTAAGCTGAAGACCCTTCTTATGAGTGGAGACTACTTCATTCTTCTTGACTTGAAGCTTTTTCAACTGGAATGTCACTCAAACTGATGCTGAATTCTGTGTGTCAGCTTGGTCGGGCGAAGTTTGCAGCAATATTTCTGGTTACTTCTGGAAAGCATCAGTGTTCCCATCAGCAGACAGAGCCCAGATCCTCTCTCACTATTGTGTATGGCCATCCACTAATCAGCTGAGATTGCCAATGGACCAGAAAGACTGGGGAAGGGCAGCATCCATCTCCTTCTGCCCTTGGATGTTAGACCTCTTAAGTCATTGGGCCTTTGGACTCTGGTGCTGACACCCATTCATCCAAGGCTGATGCTCAGGCTTTGGGTCTTGAACTGAGATTCTCGTCATGAGTTCTAGGTTTTAGGCCTTTGACCTGGGACAGAACAACACAATGGATGTGCTGGCTCTCCAGCTTGCTATTGGCAGATGGTGGGACGTGTGGCCCCAATCACTTTGTGAGTCAATCCCCTCACAATCTCTTTGCCTACATGCTGTTTGCTGTGTTTGTCAGAAAGACCTAGATGGACCACCCACCCCTCTGAAAACTTTGCAGAGTTGCTTCTCTGTGTTCCTGCCATCAAAACCAGTGGTCTTGTTTTTTTGTGAACACTCCAGAATTGGCACATGTGGGTGTCCCATGTAACCTTCTACCTGTCAAACTGACCCCTGAGTCTTGCTTATTCCCTGGGCCTTTGCTCCTACCACACAGGTCTCTGCTCTGTCAAATGCACTACTCTAAGCTCAGAAATGCCATCCATTTGCCTTGGCAAATTCCAAGGCCATCGCTCCAGTCTTCAACCAAGCTTGACAGCCAAATGCATGGCTCACCCCTCCCATGCTAGAAGAGAAGCCATGATGGGTTTGTTTTTGCCACGGACAATGCCCCATGTTTGATTCGGCTTCTTTTAATAAGACCTCATTCAGACCCAGAGATGGATTACCAACTTCCCCATCAATCTCCAAGGCCAGATCTTATTACAAACCACCACAAATATAACCATAAAAGCCCTATTGATTGATGTGGAGCTTGGTAATCCATCTGTCCCCATCCATTATTCTGGGTATAATTTTTCATTATCTGCATGGCAGCTGATTCCTAGCACATTAGTATACAGTGGCAATTACCAGGAGCAGAAAGAGCCCCTAAATTAGCAGGGACAATAACACCTGTCAGGACAGGGAAGCAAGCATTCCCACACTGTGTGCTTCGGGACTCCAGGGCCACATCCAAATTCACAGAGTTACAAGATGCAACTCGGTATTGACCTTGGAAGTGGAGGAGAGGAAGTTCATGTTTTAAAAACTTCATCTGGGGAATGCATATTTCTTTGAGGGGACGTTATTGTCAAGTTGATCACAGCCGCCCGGCAGCTGCAGTGGGGACAGCTCATGGATTGCTTTGTACAGGGTCAGTGGGTTTATGGGGCGGATGTCCCTGCTTGTGTTATTTAAGGGCCACCAGGGACTTAGCCAGAGGGAATTGATTCAAGGTATGAGTGTTGAGAGACACTGGTTTAAAAGCAGGGGCAGGGTTGGGGGATTTCTACAGGAGAATCTGACACCCACGCGGCAGGCAGAATCATTTCCAGAGACCAGTGTGATGAATCCCTAGAAGACCTGGGTAGTCTCCTTTAAAGTTTTGAATATTATTTTTAATTTATAGATGTGTATGCATGTATGTATTAACATGAATGCACAGAGGGATGTACATATGAAGGATGGATGTCATCCTCAGGGATGTCCTCCACCTCCTTTGAGGCAGCTCTCTGACTTGGAGATCACTGATTGGGCTGTAATGGGCGACCAGCAAGGCTTAAGGATGCTCTGGTTTCTGCCTTCCCCGTGCTGGGGATACCTCCTTGCTGCACCAAGCCCAGCCTTTGTGTGTGGAATCTGGGGATCACATTCAGGTCCTCACTCTTGCAAAGTGAGTTCTGTAGTGCTGGAGCCCTGCCGTTCCTGTGATCCAGTCATCCTCATTCACAAGACGCAGGTTCTTTTCAACATAAATGGAGACAATTGAGACAGACAGGCGCAGAGTTGAAATAGTTCTGAGTGCCACTGAAGGGATTAAATAAGTCAATTTCTCTGTGAGTTTTGGTTTTCCAAAATCAAGAATCCTATCAAATTGAGTTCTCTAGAGGAGCATCATGCAAAGTGGCCTACTGTCAAAACGCTGCACGGGGGGCAGACTGACTCCAGAGCAGTGAGCACCATTGCTGGGCAGGGGACCGTGGCTGTGTTTAATTCATCGAGACAGTGGCCCATGAAACGCTCTGGTGAGGGAAAAAGGAAGATTCTCGTCTTCTGAACCACAGGTTTACAGTGGGAGCCTCAGCTGTAGTCAGTCATTCAAAACAGATTAATACTTTCATTAAGGCTACAATAAACCCTGACCCCCTTTGGCTGCTTACCTCAGAGAGAATTCTGAAAAATGTCATCCATGGCCGGATACGACAGCTGTTTGCTTTTATAAAGTTTTATTGAAGCACAGTGATAGATCGCTTTTGGACATCATCTATGGTGGATTTTGCACCTTGGTGGCAGAGCCAAGTACAGAGGCTGACATATTTGGGGTGCAGTTTCAGTGGCTCCAAGAGTCCATTGCACCTGGAAATCTGATCCCAGGATGATGGTGTGGGAAGTACTGGGGCCGTCAAGAACTGAGGTCTAAGGAAAGGTACTTGGAACGTGGGTTCCATGCCCTCAGACGGGACTGTGAGATCCAAGAGCTGGCACACCTCTCCCTCTCTCTCTTCCCCCCACTCTCCATAACTGTGTGACTCCTGCATGTTCTCTGGCCATTACTATCCATCATGATGTGATGGAACTGTTACCAGGATTAGGCACCACATCCTTGAGCCTCCAAGACTGTGAGCTGAAGGAACCTTTTCTCTCTATAAAGTTAGCTGCCTCCAGTATTTTATTGCAGTAATCCAAACTGACTGTGCCTAATAATATTATAATATATAGTATTAGTTTATATTACAATATTAATGTTATTATAATAAAATAATGATACTATACTAATATATACATAAGACAAGCTTACTACACTTTCTACGAAGCCTAAATTATTTCTTAATTTTATCTTGTGAACAAATATTTGCCTACATTAGTTCCATCTGAAGATGAGTAACTTCAGAATATGAGGGAACCACTCCTGACATCTGGAGAAGATGAGGTCGAAAACCACAGGGTCTGTAAAGATCATATAACTTTCCATATGGCTCTATTCTCTTCTTGGTAGACAGCCTTCCAATGGGAGGAAAGAACAAGGCATTCTTACAGATACCCCATAATCCCAACTGCTTCCCAGAAATATTACTTGGACGGGTCTTTGTTCAACCATTGTAACTGTAGGGTCTGTAGGTTCTTCTCATAGCTCTTGCTTCTAAAGTTGGACTGTCTTTTCTGGACATGATAGAGAAATTACACCCATGTAATCTCAACAGTATGGCTGTTTAAAGAAGGCCTGCATGATGACATCCCCATCAGCAGGCCAAGATGTTAGGCAAAATTTCACAAGGCCCCACCCCTGGATGAAGAATGACAGGTGGCCAGTGGCTGCTGAAAGAGGGATGGTCAGGCTTCTCCAGGGACTGTGTCCTCCCCCTCCCCCAATAGGTTATATAACCCCAAGTGGTCAGCTCAGAACCCGTGTACATTATGAGAACCATTAAAATGGCTCAGTAGGCTGGCCTGCTGATATGTGTGTATACTAATAATAATTAGACGAGGTCTTGATTTGAGGAACACTCAGGAGTTGGAGAAGACAGAGAAATGGAAGTTATGTCAATTAAGAACTCACATGTGAAATTCTCCCCCCCCAAAAAAATATTTTTTAATGTGCACTTGGCTTTGACACTTGTCTTAGTTTGGTTTTTTATCACTGTGGCAAAACACTATGACCAAAAGCAACTTGGGGAGGAGAGAGTTTATTTCATCAAGAAAGCCTGTAGCCAATCATGAAAGGACATCAAGGCAGGAACTCAAGAAGAGGTCATGAAAAAATGCTGCTTACTGACTGGCTCCCCAGGGTTTGCTCAGTCTACTCCCTTACACACAGAGAGCCACCTGCCCAAGCATGGTTATTATTAATCAAGAAAATGAACCCCCAGACTTGCCCACAGGCTAGTTCAATGGAGGCCATTCCTCAACTAAGGTCTCTTGTCCCAAGTGGTTCTAGTTTGTGTCAAGTTGATAAAAACCTAGCCAGTGCACCTTTGTTCCTAGTTCCCTCATTTATTACTTCCTAGTAATAAATATAGCGATTTGACATATAACCACTACTGTAAGGTTCTCGGCAAGGCTGTGTGTACATGGCATAGATACAGATGCACAGATGGTGATGATTTGAGTCCTTTTGAAGGTGTTTGAAAACTCACAAGGACTATAGCCAAAGGCTGGTATTCTTCACTCAGAGCCATCACTGAGGAGGGTCCCCTGAGTCAACCATTTTCCTCCGTGGGCCTCTGTTTCTTCCAGCTTTCCAAAGAGTAGGCTTGGTGTTTTTCCAGTCTCACCTGCAGAGAAGGTGGTGAGGGATTCAGTGTAGAAGATGCCTCATGGACCTCTTCTCTGTGAACTGAGGCATCTGCAGATAGTCAGCTCAGAGAAAGGACTCTCAGGAATAAGAAAAGAGGTCAGGGTTGAGGGGCACCCCGAGTCTGCTCTGATCCTGAAGATTATTAGAAGTGCACAGCAGAGTCTGTTGTCCCTGTGAGGGGTTCTCTTTGCCCCTGGAGGACCCTAGTAAGCCAGCCCTGATGCGGCTGTTACTTCTTCTCTGCCTTCTGCTCTTTCCATCTGCCATGTTCCCAGCCACTGACTTCTCTAGCCTTGACCTAGAATGTGGCACATGCACCACCACAAGGAACAAGGTTGTAGCTTTTGACATGGGCTTTGGGCATGGCTGAAAGGCCTGTGGCCTGTCCTGGAGCAGTGTCCATGGAGCCTTCCCACAGAAGAGGTGGTAGGTGTGAGTATCTGCCTCCATGGGCAGGCTTACAAGGGGAGAGGAACTGGCCTCTGACAGAATCAGGGAGAAAGTAGATCAAGACACAATGCTTAGATTAACCAAGACTGCCCAGGTTTGGGCAGTACAATTGTGTTGGAGCCAGTGGGTCCTGCATGATCTGAGGGCTGAATACAGATTCCCTGGGTGATTCTCCCTCCCGAAACCAGTAACTGTAGACTCTACCATTAAGAGGTGTTGCCAGGACTACACAGGAGATCAGCACACTGCTGCTTATTGAGTGTCTATCTGTGATCATCACCATCACCACCATCCTCACTGTGACAATGGCAGCCATGATGACCATGACATTGATTGTGAAAGGATGAGGCTGATAATGATGGTCACGAAGAGAATTTGAGTAATGCCGATGACGGTTGTGACTATCATCACCACCACCAAATTCTAAATGTATATCGTCATTAACATCACACTGCCATCATTGTCAGGATTGCCATCATCACCGTTGTCACACAGACACCAAAATCGACATCGTCACTACTACCAATCTCCAGTACCATCATCACTATAACCACTGTCACCACCACTGTCTTCACTATCACCACCATCATCACCATCACCATCACCACCATCATCATCATCACCACCATCACCATCATCACCATCACCACCATCATCACTATCACCACTATCATCATCATCACCACCATCATCATCACCACCATCACCATCACCACCATCATCACCACCGTCTTCACCATCACCGTTACCATCACCGCCATCTTCATCGTCATCACTATCACTGCCATCATCACCACCATCTTCACCATCACCACCATTGTCACCATCATCCTTACCATTACCATCACCACTTTCTTGACATCACCATATATCACCTTTATCCCCATTATCCCCATACTCACTACTATCACCATCACCAAGGTCGTCATTGCCATCATTATGAACAGCAGCAGCCACATATTGCCGCTATAAACATCATCACCATCACTCCGGTTGTCAGCATCACTGCCACCACCATCATAATCACTGCCCCCATAGCCACTGTCATCATCCCCATCATCGCCGTCTTTTCCATCAGCTTCCTCCTCCTCTTGCTGTATGCACAGGCGAAGGATCGGTATGTGTGCTTCAGAGACATAGCTACCTCTTGACCACTCAAAGGGAATGTGTGGATACAGCATAACAGGATACTGAGCAGACAACACCCTTCCTATGGTTCTCCACTAAACTGTCCGTCCCTTGAAACGTTTCCCCCTGCCAGTGAGATCTTTGCTCGTCCTTAGACCTTAGTTAGCAGAGACTCCTGTTGGTGAGATTGAAGGTGGCTTCTGCAATATAGCTTGACTTTAAACCCACTGGCAATCTGAATAGTGGTCTTGGAGGAGTAGGCTACTTACCCAGAAGTCTAAAGCAAGTGCCCCAAAGTGAGCACAGGTATTTGGGGAGTCACAAGCTAAAATGAGCCTTGAGAGCTACAACAGCAAAGCAAATGATATCGAACTGCTGTTTCCTGAAGGCAGCCATGACGGTTGAGATAGCCATTGCAAGCACCGCACAGCACAGAGAAAATGCACCACAGTGGCCCTTGAGGGAACAGATACAGATGGAGGGTTGCCATTGGCGGAAGGCTGCTGTTCGTTCCCAACTGCCCAGACCACAAAATAATCATGCATAAACTGTATTATCTGCAACACTGTTCGGCCAATAGCTTAAGCATATTTCGGGCTTACTCATATCTTAAATTACCTCATTTCTATCAATCTGTGCGTTGTTACATGGCTGCGGCTTATTGGGTGAAGTTCCATTCGGTGTCTATCTCTGGTGGGGCCCCATGGCTTCTCAATCATTCTGCCTACTCTCTCCTCCTCTGTCTGCTTGGAACTCCCGCCTTGCCCTAGTCTGCTGAGCCTCTGGCCAAAACAGATTTATGCATTAACCAATAAAACAAACACATAGACAGAAGGACTTCCCACACCAGGTGGTCGTGATACTCATGTGAACTCCCCTGTTTCTTGTGTGGGGGCCAGAGCAGGAATCATTCAGAAAAATGGCCCTTCGCCACAAAAGATGGGGGTGGGGGGAGTTGGGACATGTGCTCTGGCCTTGCCAACTTGGAATCACTCATGAAACAGTCTCCCCTGATGATCGTATTTAGCAGGGAAGTAACATCTGCTTGTGTGATGGTCTCTGGGAGGCGGCCAGCAACTTCTGAACATTGCAATCTGCCACATGAGAACATGTGCCCTACCACCCAGATGTGACGAGCTGGAGTCTGGGGAGTGGGTGTTAGAATTGGGTGCCAGGATAGAGCCAGGACAGGGCTTGTGCATCCCAAAGACATCAGCTCTTGGAGGAAGATGCTTTGCCCTGGAGGTTCCCCAAGCCGCCTTGATCTTCTTTTCAGGTTCCATGCTTGCCAACATCAGGAAAGAGCCAGGGCTGTGTACCTTGCAGATCACTCTGGCTGGCTGGGAAGGCTGTGACAGATGAGGTCCAGAGGAATGTGGCCTAGGGTGCAATCAGAGGTGGGAGCTAGTACCTACCTTTTCCCCTCTGCCCTGAACCTAGAGGGATGGCAGAGACATCCTGACCTTGGCCATCTGCAGGGCCAGCAAATGCTTGTTAGTCTCTGCCTGTCCTGCTGCTGAAGTGGCCCTGCCCGTCTCTCCACATTCTATCAGCTCCATGATCCTGCCCACTGTCGCTCTGTACCGGGGAGAGGGACAGGACTCCAAGGCCACATGACAGGATCTCAGCCTATCCTGATTCTTTCACTAGTAGGAACTAATGTTGCAAGCAAGGAATGATGGGGAGGACCCTAGGTCTAGAGACAGTCCTGGGGGGACTGCCTTCAGGGTCTGCAGTTGGGGGACCCATCTTCTAAAATTCCTAGGTGGGCCAGGCTAGTCCCTCTCCCGTGCTCTTGTCTGCAGAATGGAGATACAGAACATTTGTACCAGTCAAGGGGAAGGGGGCGCAGCTGCCTGGGGCCAGGTCCCTGCTGAGATGCTGACTGTGAGGAAGAGGTCATGGCTGGGGACTCCCTTTGTGGGCCCAGGGGAGAACAGCCTTGCTGCTTCAGACAAACACTCAAGCATGGGCCTGTGGCCCTTCAGTCTGGCCCTGCCAGCTCCAGCCCCGCCCCTCCCCACGCTGACCTTGGCCTCTGTCTCCTCCCTCCAGGTCTGGCTGTGCATCAGATCATCACCATCACCGTCTCCCTCATCATGGTCATCGCTGCACTCATCACAACTCTTGTCTTAAAAAATTGGTAAGACCTGGGAGTTGGGGGCTGTGGGGTGCCCAGGGGCTGCACGGAGAGCCCCAGCTTTTTAAGACCATGCGTAGAGACTGGAACTTTCCCTCGGTTGGCAGAACGCTCGCCCAGCTTGCATGAAACTCTGGCTTCCATCCCAGCTGTTCACACACTGAGTGCATTGGTCCAGCACTCAGAAAGTGGAGGGAGGAGGACCAGAAGTTCTAGGTCATCCTCAGCTACACAGCCTATGATGCACAAGACCCAATCAAATAAGACACTGTGCCCTGAGTGGCAGCCTGCAGGTTGCATTCCCTTGGAGGAGGAGGGCCCAGGTGACTAGAGCCACAGCTACCATGGCCACCACTGGCTTTAGCCGGGTCTGTTTCCTAGTGTAGCCCTTAGTGCTGCTCCTGCGCAAGAGGCTCAGCCTTCATGACATGGTTTCCCAGGTTATATGGTTCTCCCGTCACCAAGCTGTCTGGACCCACGTGCATCTGTGTGTGTTACCTGCTGGGGTGCAGTCCGTGCCATACCTCTGAAAGGGAGAGAGAGAAGCAGCAGGATGCTCAGACCCCTCCTGGCCCACAGTCCTCCACGGAGGTCAAGGCAGCTTACCCGGCCAGCCTCCTCGTCCCCTGTCCCCTGCAGCAGCAGCTCTCTGCTAACCTAGGTTGTTACCTTCTGCAGGTCCCCTGTCCCCTCCTGTAAAGTGGGCTGCTTTGAGGCTGGCCTTGTTCGCTGTGCACATCTGCCACAGCCAAGAAACTGAGGGACTGCTAGGGCTCCTTGCTGCCTGCAGCGCCTAAAGTCATAGGGAAAGGCATTTATCTAGTGCTGTGAGCTTCAAGGCTCCAGCCCACCAGCGGAGCCTTGTGCCCCATGATCCCCAGACATACGTGATTGACAAGTAGGGTTCTAGCAACTGGACAGACCCAGAAATGGGGGGAAAGCCAAAGGTAGGTAGCAAAGGGGAGGACACAGCCCAGGACAAACCCCATTTTACTGGCCTCGCACCTGCTATGCAGGTCCTTGGTGGATCCAGGACACGTGGATAGCAATGCAGCTCCCACAGAGCCTCTAGAGCAGAAGATGGGGGGTCACCCCAGGTATGCACACATGTGGGACAGTGCAGCATCATGGCCTTCTTGGGAGGAGAGAAGACTTGTGAACCCCTTCCATGACAGGCCACCCCTCCCTCTGGGAGAGCAGCCAGGGGTGGGGGAGGAGGGCCAGCAGGGCTCAGCCTCTTCTGCTGAGGGACCTTCTGCCTCCTGCTAACTTTCAGCCGCGGTCAGACTCCCCCACCCCCGCCTCAGGGATGCGTCAAGGAGTAAAGTGGCACCCACGGAAAACAGGACACTCGCTTCAGTGTCACCTCACATTCCACATGGCATTCCTGCACCCATGAGAGTGGGGTCCCCAGTTCATGCTCCCTGGCTGCTGGAAGCCCCCACAGTCAGAGCCGTGGGGAGTGAGGCGGAGCTCATGGGCGTGAGAGCATCCCTTTGTCAGACCCAGGCAGGGACTAGTCACTGTTTCCAGTTTGCAGATGTATTCTGGGTGAGATGACAGCCAGGGGCTCCCTCTCATCAGTTTGTCCAACAGCCTTGCACCCCAGGCTATCCCCAGAGGCCCCTCGTGCCAGCCCAGGCTCTCCTGCAGTAGCAGTGAGCACTATCAACTTTTCCATCCCTCGGAGGGAAGCCCAGTCAGCCCCTCAGTCTAGCTAACATTCTTTAGGCAAACAAGGTCCCGGAACCCCGCCACTCACTCACTCACCTCCAAGCTCTCCTGTGATAATGGCCACATTTAAAATTCAGATTTTATATTTGAAAAAAAAAAGGGAGCTGATTACTTGATTGTGGTTGATCTTTCTGAAGAGGCCGAGAATTACTATGTAATATAAATGATGCCTGTCAGTGATGGCTTCACTGCCAGTGTGTGGGAGAGGTCTGCACATCTCTCCAGCACATGCCAACCCCGTCACACCTCCCCCCCCTCTCTCCCCTAGCTGTGCCCCAAGCGGGCACACTCGGAGGAACAGCCACCAGCGAAAGATGAACCAGCAGGAGGAAAGCTGTCAGAACTTAACTGACTTCACCCCGGCCCGGGTGCCCAGCAGCGTGGACATCTTCACGGCCTACAATGAGACACTGCAATGTTCCCACGAGTGTGTCAGGGCATCTGTGCCCGTGTACGCTGATGAGACACTGCACTCGGCTGGGGAGTACAAGTCCACGTTTAACGGAAACCGGTGAGCTCTGTGCAATCCCATCCCCAAGGCACTCTCTCTCTCTCTCTCTCTCTCTCTCTCT
>LOEQ01004429.1:0-17306 GCA_001685075.1 Bramus lutescens
TCTTCTTCTTCTTCTTCTTCTTCTTCTTCTTCTTCTTCTTCTTCTTCTTCTTCTTCTCCTCCTCCTCCTCCTCCTCCTCCTCCTCCTCCTCCTCTCTTTCTCTCTTGCTTTCTTCTCTCTCTTTTTTGTAGATAGGTTTACTTCACTTTTTTTCCTAATATAAAGCCCTACGTTGTAGTCACAGATGGAACCTAGTACAAACATTTTCCTTCTGCCTTTGTTAGCTTCCATGTTTCCTCTCAGAAAGCTCCTTGACCCTAGAAAACACACTGCTCAGATACTTTTGAGGCACCCTTATTGTCCGTGTTATGAGTCAAACATTTGTCCTTGATCCCAGCATAGCACCCTCTGCTGCCGCAAGCAGTCCCTGTGTACAGAGAGCTCAGGTATTTTAAATACCTGCAAAGTATTTAAAAATGCACAGGCTCACACACTATTTCAGGTTAGCCTTTGACTTTATAAAAATTATCGCTTCATTAGGATGCGAAATGAAAATTATGGATGAACTTTAGCTCTAATATATGCAATTGGCCTTTCCCCGCCAATTATCCAGTCTTCATTAGGACGTTTGTGGAGTCATTTGAGTCAGTCCTGCTGCAGTCAGTACCATCTACGCATGCACTCTGAAATACGACACTCCTCAGCAGAAAGGCTTCCACAGCACTTGGTATCAAGATGATAATCTTCGGCCTTCCTGTGTAAGATTTACAACTGTGACCTTAGGTTCCGTTTCTCTCGGAGGGTAGACTCTTTAAGTGACCAGTGATGAAGGCTGGTAGTTACAAGGTCAGTGTGAACCTCCTGATGTAATGTTAGGATCGTGCTTCCTAAGGGCTGGGCTATATTAGCGACGTGAAACAAAGTGAATTTTAATGTCTGTGGAAGGCAGAGCTGGGATACACGAGCTACCCCAGGAATGATACATTTCCATCGCAGCAGAGTTCAACGCCGGAGCCCAGCTGAGTCCATGCTAACCATCCTTTACCTAAAAAAAGAAAAAAAATTCATTTTACTGTGTTAATTAATCAGAAGCTACCTCATTAAAGAGATGAAAAGAAAGAGTTACAAGACAACTAGTTCTACCTTAGGTCCAACTTTTTGCTGGCATGATGAAAAAAGTGCTGAACAGGGGATGAGGCCAAACTGTAAATAACATCCTCCCATTCCGTTCATTCACCACCACCTAGAAGTTGAATGGGAGTTGTCATTTTTGCTACAGTTTCAAAGTAAATATTTTCCTTGGGTAAAGTTCATTTATAGCGGGATGGCGAGCCACAAAAGCAGAGTAAGAGGCCATGTGTCGGTAGGGTGTGAACACTAGGTGGCACTCTAGGGCTGCTTTTTCAGCATCTCCCCGGCGTTCAGGTTCCGTCTATGGTAATTCTCTCCTTTAAAAAGAGCAAACAAACTGTTTAAACAAAGGGTCCCTGTAGTTGCTGTTTTTATATTTATAGTCGTGTAATCAATATGTTGGAAGAGTAATTAATTTTTAACCTCCATCCACAGGGAGAGCAAATGTTAGTGAAGTTAATGGACGGAGCAGGCTTCATTACTCTAAAGTAACACTAATGATAAGGTAGGGGAGAAAGTCAAGGGTTGTAAACAACTGTGCCATCAAACGCGATCATAAAGCAATGCCGCAACGCGAGCCGGGGCGCTGACCCCTGGTCTCCTTCAATGCAGCTGTGGTTTCTGCTTAAGTCAACCCGACCTTCCGAAGCAACCTCCTAACCGACCTTTTAGGATGCTCCTTTTCCACTCATGCAGTTATTATTTTACGTAATTCGGGGTATTTTTGCTTTCATTGCCCTTTGTGTGAAAGCCTTTGGTTGCTGACCATTTCCTGACACCGCGGGCCGACATCCAAGCCCTGTAAGATCTGGGTCTTCTCTACATTCCTGGAGCACTGAACAACCCTGGTGCCCTTATTTGGGGGTACCCTGCGATTCTTCACATACAACGTTTTATGGGTGCTCCTGTTGGCAGGCTTTGTGTCCTGTTCCTTCAAGAGAGTTGATAACTCAGAGCAAGCGATTTTGGACGATTCACTTCCATGGCAAGGATGGACAGACCTTCCCAGAGTTGGGAGGTTGAAAGCCAAAAGGAGCACAGGACTCAACTCTTCCATTCTGAGTCTGTCCCCTACAACCCTGCTCTATCCTTGACTTCACAAACCCAGTTCCCCACATCATGAGAAAATAAGGAACGCGATTATGCTGTAGGCATAGGAGCCTTACATCGGATTACATACTGAGATATATTATCAATTCAGACTCTTATTTATTGCCACAGCGTTATCATATTCAAATTAATCTTGTTTGCTTCATTCATTCTCACGCTTTTCTGACTTCTTTACTGGCATGATCCCCTTCGTGGGAAATGTGTTTTTCCTGACTTTTCAACTGGGCTTAATCCAGAGGCATTTTCTTTTGTA
This sequence comes from Bramus lutescens, assembly GCA_001685075.1. Lineage (NCBI taxonomy): Eukaryota > Metazoa > Chordata > Mammalia > Rodentia > Cricetidae > Bramus > Bramus lutescens. The sequence goes on from LOEQ01004429.1 coordinate 2,435, forward strand.
AAGTCTTCCTTAAACTGCTCTGTATTATAATGAAGACTCTTGCATATGGAACTCTTAAAATTTTCACCTTATGGGCTGGGTGGTAGTGGTGCATGCCTTTAATCCCAGCACTCGGGAGGTAGAGACAGGCAGATCTCTGTGAGTTCGAGGCCAGCCTGGTCTGCAAGAGCTAGTTCCAGGGCAGCCAGGGCTGGGCTGTTCACAGAGAAACCCTGTCACGAAACATTAAACCAACCATCAACCAAACAAACAAAAAACCCCCAAAACTTATATGCCTATTGTAATCAAGATTTCTGTCCTTATTTGTCTCTCCCTCCTTCTGTCTCCTTCCTCCTTGTCTCTCCTCCTCACCACTCACTCCTCTCTCTCTCTGGGGAAAGTCTGATGTAGCCCAGGTAGTCCTCTAGCTGGTTAAGTCGTCAAGGATGACTTTGAACTCTGGTCACCTCTGCTTTCACTGGCGAAGTATTAGGGATACATGTGCTTGTATCATCCCATTTAGCTTTATGTCGAAGAGCAAAACTTGGGGTTCAGTGTATGCTGGGCAATCAGTCCACAACTACTTATATAGCCTTAGTTTTTTTGTTTGTTAATAATGTATAAGTGATATAAGGATCTGTCAATCTTTGGAGTCTCTGCATTGCATAACCAAAAGCCTGGTACAACACAAATGGTTTTGCAAATGCTCAATTTACTAACAATGTATAGTACAGATCTTTATGAAAGGACCAGGATGGACAATTGTATCAAGGATCAGGGATGTTTTCCTTTTGGACCAATCATCATTAAAGCGGGAAGATTCTTTTGTCTTCTGTTCCACCAAAGCCACTGTTGGTACTAGTCTGGCTTCCACACCGTGAAAGGCATCTCTTGCCTTTCCATATTCGCTCCTTCCCTAATACAGCAGATTTGGGAAGAAGAAAAGACTGCTTTTCTGACTTTTTCCTAGCAGGAGGGGTAGATCCAAGACTGTATTCTGGTTAGGCACGTTAGGGGGAGGGTTTTGAGGCTCTTTAGGAAGATTCTCAAAACATGTTGACCCAGGCCTTCCTCCTTCTTCTAGCAGCTCAGGAAGCCATCTGGACTGCGAGATGACCTTGAGGACAGAAAACACATGTGGGGGTTTGCCTTTGTTGGAAAGAAAACCCCCAATGCAGCAGGGTTGGCAAGTGGAGCGTAATGAAAGATGGTTCGAAAGGAGGGCTGTGCCCTCACAAATGGATTGTCATGCACTGCAGAGGGAGTGAGTTCATTATAGACGAACATGCTTGGTCCCCTTTTCTTCATCTTGCCCTTTCTTAGCCCCTCCACTGTGGGATGCTGCATCATGAAGGACCTTGGCAGATTCTGGTCCTCTTATCTCACACTTCTCCAGGACCATTAACTAATAAATTTTTGTTTGTTATAAATCACCCGGTCTTTATCATTTTGTTATAGCAGCACAAAGTGGATGGTGACACCACACACGGGGTGGCAGGGCAGAGAGCTGGGGTCTGCAAAACTGACGACATCTTACACCCTCCAGACCCCCTAGCTGCGCATTGCCACCTGCTTTATTTGAACGACTCTGATCGTGTGTAATCATGCTGGTTTAGGTTTTCTGAGTGTACGTTTGGAATAGTCCCTTTTGATTGTCTTGAGAAACCTTCTCAACTCAGGAGGGTGGTTACATAAACTGAGCATGGGAAGAGGCAAATGCAGAAGGGATAATTTTCTACTTTAAAATCGGAGACCATCTCAGACATATTTTGCACCAGTAGTGGTGCAAACTGCAGAGTAATTCGAATGAAATGAAGTACATCAGAGGGACCCTGTCATCTGAGGCTACTGTTGTGATGCGGGGTGACTTGATAGTGGGCAGTGTTTGTTTGCCCATTGCTTTCAATAGATAAATTGACCTGGAAGAGGTGTGCTTTTCTTTTTTAATTCCTTAGAGTCAGTAGTGGCTACATTCTGCTTGTAGAATCAGCAATATACTCTACTAACACAGGGAGAGTGGGTTAAAAGGTTTAAAATAGGGACAAACTAGGTTTAAGCATGCATAGTTTTATTTAATCTTTTTCAGATAACAACCCTGCATTTTTAGGCCGAAATAAGTAACTCTTTCTCAGTCTCAGTCCTGGAACCTCTGAACTGTGCCCTGAGGCTGTTTCCTTGGCTCCCTGTGTCTTTCCTCTCTAGCTGCTCTCATCCTGGCCCTAAGCTTCTATTACCCAAAGCTGATACCTTTCTAGGGACAGATGGCTCTAAGCGCTATGGGACACGTGCCTCCTGGGTACAGCAGAGTTATCTAGTGTCAACTGTTGGACCTCCCTTCCTCAGAACAGGGCTCATTACATAGAACACCCTCAACAACATTTTTAAATTGAATAATAAAATTATTATAAAAAATAAATTGAAAAATAAAAACCAAATTTATCCAGAGGCTAATTGGGAGATGGTGGCACAGCTGGGTCAAAAAATAGGGTCTATCTAGCTTCAAACCCTTCTGCAAAATTTCATTGTTAGTCCTTACTGATCAACCAGTTTTCTGCTATAAAGGTGAGAGCAATTTTAGCTAAACAAAATTTTAAAAAAATCAGAAATGATTTCATTTGTATTCCCTGTAAACAATATTTACCTGAGCCTCACATTTTTTCTTGAATTGTTTTAATAATTGTCCAAATTCTCACTTTGTTTTGCTATCATTTTGTATTGTTTCTATGTTTGAAGAACCATTTCCTTTTAAAAATAATGTTATCTGCACCCTTATGAATTAGTTAACTTTCTTTCCAACATTTACTTTGGGCCATGCAGATGTGACCTAATAACACTGCTCATTGAAAGAATAAAGACCTTTTTTTTCTTTTTGTGACATAAAAATCACCTCCTATAGTGTGAGAAGGCTTGTTGTTCTTGGTAATATTTCATTTCCTTAGCAAGAATATTTTCTTCTGCTTTCCATTGTCATCAAACAAAAAAGATACAATTAAATCAGGGAAACCTGGCAGGGTTGTTTTTGGAAAATGAAATGAATTGAAGTTTTGATTTAAACAAATAACGATGTATTATGCTGGAAAAACATTGTCCCAGTGAGATGAAGTTCATCATTTTTCTCGTGAGCCCATGAGACCATCCCAGATCAGTGTTTGTGTTTGTCTTTGAGAAAGAGCTATTATTTGGCTCCAAACTTTGGACTCAGAAAAGTCATGGGGCATTTAAGGGTTAGTTAGCAACAAGGGACCAGACCCTCTCATAAGAGCTGTTCCCAGTTGTATGCCACCTCCAGTCCTTAGCTCTTTTGAGTACCGCATCTTGCGAATGAGCCCAGAGATCACACAGTAGTCAGTGAGACCATACGGCTCGTTGAGGGAGTTTTGGGAATCATTGTGTTGTATGGAGACTTCTGAAGGAAAGATTTTATTGAGAAGGGCATAATTATGATACCTGGGCAGAGTGAAGCCCATCGATAGCCCCAGACAATCAGAAGGATTACCTGAGGCATGATGATCCTGGAGCCTGAGATACTGAAGCTGGCCTGGACATCAGAGAAAGACCAAATCATCAATCAATCAATCAACCAATGAGAAATAAGAATAGCCCATTGAATATATAATATTTGCAATCAAATCTATTGCATGTAATTATAGACAAGGAAAATACAACCTAAAGCGATTACCTGACATGTACATAATGTATCTTGATTGCATTCACCCTGTGTTTCTCTCTCTTGTTCTGTTTATTTGGAGGTAATTATGGTTAGGGCCTTCTCTATTGAATCTTCTTGAAGTACAGAACAGATTACAGATAAGAAAAAGAAAAAATTGAAAATCAAGGTCTTTAGAATGGAAACTAAAATTTCAGTCTCTCCTCTAGAGAGCACTGGTCTGAAGGAGCCCTGAACTGTAAGCCACTAGAACTGTGGTTCTCAACCGGAGGGTTGCAACTGCCATCAGGGTCGCATAACAGAAGTTTTGCATATTAAATATTTACATCGTGATTCATAACAGTAGCAAAGTTGCAGTTATGGAGTAGCAACGAAATAATTTTATAGCTGGAAATCACCACAACATGAGGATCTGTTGATCTGATTAAAGGGTCGCGGTACCAGGAAGACTGGGAAACCACTGCTGTAGATAGAAAGGATTGTTAATTTCTTATCCTCGCTCTGTGGATGCAGTTCTGATCCTGAGTGGGTACTTTTGGTCAGAGATCATAGTCAAAGAAGTTTAGAGGCAACCTCTGTCCTGTGGAGCTCCAGCTGAGTCATAAACAGTTTAATAAAAACGATGGAAACTCTTGAAAAACCAACTGACATATCTGGCTTAGTCTGGACCCCTTCCCAAGGTGGAGCATTCCTGGGCTAACATACGAAGACTTTCAGCAGGAGTCATTCCGGAGAGCCAGGCTGGATGGGCAGAGTCAGTGGTCAGAGGACATTTCTGTCCACTTTATAGCATTTGGTCCAGTTAATTTTTTTCCACGAGGATCTAATTTATAATAAAATAAACAAACCCAAACAGTATAAAGGAATGATGTGGGAAAATTTAAAAAATAGGGTTTGAATCAGGAAGGTGATATAATCAGATATTTGATTTTGGCATCTGCCTTTTAAGTTAAAAGGAGAAAGCAATATAGAGTGGGCAGAATGGAGAGGTCAATGGTTGGAATAATCTCAGCCTTCTAAACCTAGTGCAACTAGGAGACAATGTTGTAAAACTAATAGAGAGTATCCACATCGTCTTCAGGTCAGAGCGTTTAGAACAAAATCATTCAGCTGTAGAAATTCAATATGCTTACACCAGAGGGAGTTATATTTTTATTAACAGTTTCATTATCTGTTGATTAAATATTTTATAAATATACATATACCCAGAGTAAAATTATGGGACAGATGTATGAAAGACAACAACTGTAAAGCATATATATTTCTGAATCACAGATTAATAATAATAATAATTATTATAACAATAATAAACCCAGTAAGCACAGTATGTGGCATGTCCTGCTTTCACTTATTCCTCCCATGAGTCAGTTAGCCCTGATTTTTCACTTTCCGTCATTTTAAACATTCATTTACTAAACCAACAGCGTTTCATTAAGTGAGACTAATCCCTGAGAGTATTACCTTAGCCCATTAGCTTCCAGAGAGCCATTAATCCCTGTGACATGTCCCGGGATGACATCATTATTGTTATTACTATTTATTTTGTTATTTTTATTTTATTTCTATACTAAGTTCATTTTACGAAAAACTATCTGTATAGTTAGTTTTAACAGGGGATGTTTTCTTTCTGAATTGTTTGGGGGCAGTGATTTGATGCTTCGTCACCAGGTGCTCCCAGAGCCCCCGTGGCTACCCCAGACGCTAAGGCAAATGTTCTAATTCTTGCAGCATAACAAATTAGAAACAGCTCTGTAGAAGGCTGGCACTAGGATATTTGGGCAGTTTTTCTTTATTGGGGCTTCTGAAATTATCTCTGAGGATCATGTGACTGAAGTTGGGTTTCTTGGGGGTGGGTTTTACAAAGACCCTGCATTGGGTATTTCTTCTTTACCATTGAGGAATATGGCGAATTTTTAGTCATGGCTGTGAAGAAGGAAAGGACCTGCCAGCTTGTCTCTAATGGAAAGAGCAGATGTCAAAGTAAGGGCTCCGTCTGGCAGAGAGCACATGACCAGTTCCTAGCACTCAGCATCAGGGTCAGAGCCAGGGGTGGAACACAGTACTGGGACTCTCACCTACCATGTGCCAAACCCTGGATTTGATTCTGAACACTGCAAAAATAATAAAATAGAATAGAATACACAAAACAAAAAATAAAACAAGAGATGGGCAGCCGAAAGGCACAAAACCACTAAGAAAATTAAGAGGAACCACAAAGGCAGATGAAATATGGAATTTAAAATTAGGATATTATGGTTCCATAGACCATAAGTGAGGAACACAAACGGTTTGGGGGATAAAAACAGTTCTGACATATTTGGATTCCAAAGATTTTAAGAGTTGATCTCTTTTGGCCTGGTAAGATTTTATGCATTTTTGTAGTTCCAGCCAAGTGGTCTAAGGATTATGGATGTTTCTGCCAGTCTGGAACTCTGTGTAGTAATTTTCCATACTTGTGTGGCAGTGAAAAAGTGAATGTGTAAAGACAAAGGACTTCTCCCCATAAAAGGGATGGGAATTGTCATTGTAGGCTCAGGCCAGTGCTCCAAAATAACATAGGATTGTTATTTATTTAAGAATGAAAATTCTGTTTATTCATAAGAAACATGACCATTTTCATCTAAGAATTTCTTCTTCAATGCTACATGAAATTTATTTGAAACTTATTCTAAGTTGGTTGTTTCAATGATATTCTCTCTCCATCTCTCTCTCTTTCTCACAGACAGACAGACAGACAGACAGACACGCACACATGTATGCATGTACACCCATATATGCTGCTGTGGAGACTAGAGGTTGGCACTGGGTACTTCTCTTTACTCCTCTCTGCTGTGTCTCTTTGAGACAGTCAACTGCTCAACCTAAATAACTCACCTATCCACTGGACCAGTTGACCAGAGTCCCAGAATGATATTGTATATAATTATTCCACTCCATCCTCCACTCCTTTTAAATTCATGACCTCTTCTACACACACACACACACACACACACACACACCCTCAAAACTACTGAGTTCATTTTCTGTTGCATGTATGTATTTAGGGCTGATGATTTGGGATTAGGTAAACTATCAGGGAGTCCAAGGCTTTTTTTCTTTCTTTTTTCTTTTGGTAACATGGGTGCTGAGGATTTGAACTCAGGTCTTCTTGATATGCAGCAGGCGCTTTATCCCTGATCTGTCTCCAGAACCCCCAATCTCTTTGAACCATAGCAATAATAAAGGATTTAGAGCAATTTAGGTATTAATTGTATGATTTGATAAGTAATTCATATGAGAAAGTGGCAGGGCACTGGGGAGGAAGGCTGTACGTGAGGAGTAGGGACGACGAGGGACTAGGGGAGAGTGCAGGGGAGAATCCAACCCAGGCATGTAGAAAAATGTTATCAGGAGACCTGTTACCCTGTATGGCAATCAAAAGATCAAATAAAATACATTATTATAAATAAGTAAAAATGAAAAAAGTAATCCATATGAGCCTTTTGAATCCATATTTTTTAATAATAAGAACACATGCATCAGAATAACTCAGAAGCATCCAGTGAAGGAACAGGAGAGAATAGACATTCCTTCCGTCTCGAGTATTTGTTCAGTATTTGCCTTGAAGCCAGCACTGTCCTAGCCAGATGACAAGGCGGCAAGCCCTGTTAATGATGGACTTTTCTTTATCATAGGTATGCCTTTTCAATTTGCCTAGATTCCTGCTCCAGGGCCACGTGGTAAGTCAATAGTAGTTATAAACCTCTCAGCATGATGATCAATACCCTCGGACTGATGTAATCTAGACCTTTGCTCTGATCTACAACAAAGGACAGTTTGGGCAGCCGCTGTTTTATTACCTTCAATTCACCAACAGAAATATTTCACTGGCTTATGACGGAAGTTTTCTTCCATTTCTGTGATAGATAGCAAATTAACATAGTCTCGAAGAAAAAGGTCAGATCCGAAGAGGGAAGACAGCGGTAGGTGTTGTTCCCTTTGAGGTACAATGTCTGCATGCCTTTCTGTGTCATGACATTATCTGAGGTGCCAGACTGAGTTGTGTCTGGGTAGCCCTGTGTCCAGTCATCTGCATGGAGAAGAATGTCCATGAAGTAAGTATTCTTTAGCTTCCCAACACATACCACCCACCTAAACAACCCGGGATACAAAGCTACTTTGCCTGAATGGAAGTGGAGCGGTCAGTAACAACCCACTGGACCAAAACGAAAGCATGAATGATCTCGAGGCACCAATGCTGGGGCTCCAACTCCATCACTGCACCTCGTGCGACATCCCTAGAATTTTACATGGATTGTTATTTTCCATATTTCTTGTCGATTGTAGGTCTAACCAAGAAAAAGGGGGAGCAGCCACTGTCGGAGTGTTGGGGGGGTGTTGATGTCCTTCAGGGGTCCGGCACTGGAAGGAAAGTGCCACCACACGGTCACTGTCTGGTCATGTTTCCTGTTTCCCATTTGCACCCTCACTTTCTCATCTACTTATGTTTAAGGATGGGTAGAAGCACAGTGTGAGTGCCTTTAAAGACCTCTAAGGTCCGTTCATACCAACCACAGGCTGCCCTTACACGGGCTTTTATTGTCCTGCACTAAAGCTCATAATAATATTGCAATTACTCAGTGGCAGTGACACCACAGGTTTTGCACACTCATTTTGTGACCTGAAACAAAGTTGTGAGTTAAGCAGGACCGGTCTATTGAAGAGTCAGGTTTAGGGAGGTTAAATACACGGCTGTAGGTTGAGTGAGAGCTTTGTCCCTCTGCACAAGAGCCTATCGTTTTTGTGTATTTAATTGTGATGCTTCTTGAAGGCATTTTGTAGATCTATAAAAAGCCAAGGTGTAATATTCACCAACTGTGTACTTTTGCCTGTCTTATCCATTGAATTCCTTGGAACAAGAAGGACAATTTTACAGCCCCATTACCTAACAATATCTGACATACAAGTTGCTTGATAAATATTTGTTGAAAACAATGACAATTTCTTTGTTATCACACTATTTTTATTTTTAAAAATAAACTGGGAAGATATCATCACCTGAACATTTGATATATGATTTTTTTTTTACAGAATATATATCTCTTCCTTTTTTCCAAGGATGAAATCTTCCTGGTAGGTCAAAGAGTAAAAATATAATTGATGTTTGCTCATGAGATAAAGATAAATTTCCACAATTAAATATTAAGAACATCAAACAAAGCAATGAAAAAATCAATATTATTTTTATTTTTCTGTCTTCATGTATGTGTGTGTGTGGTGCGCATGCATGTGTACTTTGGTATGGGCATGTCTGCATGTGGAGTACTGTGGTTGTTGAGAATCATCCTTTATTATTCTCTTGGGCTTTCTATTGCTGTGATAAAACATCATGACCAAAAGTTCCAAAAGTACACAGCTTCACATTACAGTCCACCATCAAAGGAAGTCAGGGCAGGATCTCAAGCAGGATTGGAACCTGGAGGCAGAACTGAAGCAGAAGCTGCTTGGCTTGATTCATGACTTGTTTGCTTATACCATAGAGGACCTGGGCTCAGAGATGGCATTATCCCCAGTAGTTTGGGACTACCTAGCTCTTCCTAAAAACACTTGTGCTGGGGATCCCCATCTCTGCCTTTAGAAGCTGGAATTAGAGACTGGCTGCCATGCTTACCTGACCTTTCTGTGGGTTCTAGGGATCTTCATGCTTGTGTGACAAGCACTTCAATCACTAAGCCAACCCCCAGTCCATATTGTTTTCTATGCTGGCTCATTCTATGTCAGCTCAACACAAGCTAGCGCCAGTTTAGAAGGAGGGGCTCCAGTGAGAAAATATCCCCTCCAGACTTTCTGTGGCAAGACTGAAGCAGTGGTGCATTTCTTGACTGACGGTTGATTTAGGAGGGCCCAGCTCACTGTGGGCAGTACCACCCAGGGCTGGTGCTCTGGAAGCTATCTGGAAGCAAGCAGAGAAAGCCATGAAGAAATATCCAGTCAGCAGGACTCCTGGCTTCTGTTTCAGATCCTGCCTCCAGGTCCCTGAACTGCTTGAGTTCCTGCCCTGACTTCTGTTGATGATGGATTGCAATGTGTAACCATAAACTAAAATAAACCCTTTCCTCCCCAAGTTGCTTTTGGTCATGGTGTTTTATCACAGCAATAGAAACCTTAAATAAGGCAGTCGCCGCTCAGAAGGTCCCTACCCACCTGTCTGTGTCAGCGTACACCAAATGTCACAGGAGATACACAGGCAAGAACTGTTTCTGCGTGGTTTAAAGTGGGTGGCAGGAAATGGAGCTGGTGCTTCAGTTCAGTAATTGTAAGTGCCAAATAGTAGGGGTATAAGAGGACAAGATTATGTTTTCAAAAGACAGGAATAAAAGAGCTTTGTGTGAGACTGCATCTCCTGACTGTGAACGGGCAAGAAAGAATGTGCTCCAATCTTATTTTGTCAACATCTGTATGGACTTATTTTTTTGTAAGAATCAAATATCCTTGAAGGGCTACAAAACTTATAGATGGCTGAAATCTCATCTTTGGGTTCCTTTATCATTACAAGAATATACCAATAACCTGAATGCAGTTTCTCTGGTAAGTAAAGGTCCCAAAGGGTGGGCACATGTGTATATCAAAAGGGGCATTTTGATGGGGGCAAAAAGGTATCTCTTCCCAGCTGCCACTTGGGTATCCATCTTTCTATCAACTGTATGTTGCAGTTGTACATTGTCATAGCTTCTGGCCCATGGATACTCATCTTGCTGGAGAAGAGCCCCAAGTTAAAACAGAGCCAAGTACTCTAGCAGGGGAAAGGTTGCCAGAACAATGCAGGGAATTAAAAACTCAGGACAAACCACCCTTAGCAAGAGAGGCTTCCAGAGATTCAAGCATGCAAATCTATGTAGCTATTGCTCATGCATTAAAGAATTGGCATCTGGTCTATGGAGGAGTGCCATGGAGCCAGGTGAAATCAATCTTAGGCTTCCTATGTCATTATGTAAATGAGATAGGTAATCAAGCATGACTAGCTATAGCCAACTCACAGTAGGCAAGATGTTACGTCACTTTATTTTAACTGTATGATTTATCAGAACAATTATTCACATACAAAGTACCATTCAGCTCAACTGCAGGTATAGGCAGTGACAAGTATCTAATTCTTAGAAGAATGATTGACTCGCACAGTCGGTCCAGACACATTACCCTAGGAAAGTTCATAAATAGAAAAGGTGACTTTCACATTGCTGTTTCTCGTGCATGTATGTACAGGTATGGGTGTTTTCCGCAGCTCTTTCTGTTCTTGGTGGATTCGGTTTCTTGCCCTCATAGAGACAGTTCCTTCTTTTTACAGAGCAGATGGTCATTTTTTGCCGTCCACCTGACAGCGCTCTGTAAATTAGTACTACTCTTCATACTCACGAAGCAGTAATATTGGCATTGAAATAAATCTGTGCTCCAGCTCCTTATGTATTCTGGTATGTTCCACCACCATCAAAGACCTTCTGATGGCCATCATTTTTTCCTGCAACAACAGCCAAGCCCAACTATTGGGTTTCAGCAGAGCACACCCATGTCACAGTTTGCTCTATTAACCCTTGGCTTCAAGTCCTGATGATGTAATGAGGGTGGGGTGTGCTGGCAATCAGAACACTTCCTTATCACAATTTACAGCCATGTAGGAAAAAAATCGTGCCGCTGGCAATCCAACTCTCACATACCTCTTCCTAAACGTTCACAGTGCAGTATTTTTGTGGCCTAACAACAATTTTCTTACATCATTAAAAATAAACATTTCTATAAAAATATAATACTTTCAGTGTTTACATGGACAAAACCAGCTAGAGTAACCTAAGCCACATGCACTATACAGTAGTAAAGCACAAAATTCCACAGAGCAAAACGTGTCAAAAGTCCTGTCCAGAGGAGCTATTCATTCAAGGTTTTCAAGTGGCTTTTTGTCTGTTTTGAAAATATGCTTTTGCTTAACCTAAAATGTTGTCCTAATGCAAAATGAGACTTCCCAAAAGTGTTGCCGCCAATTGGTTTAGGTGAGAAGCCTCCACCTGAGAAAGAGTAAATATTTCCAGCCCATTGATCCTTTCTTTGCTCTCCACACAAGCGATGACTGGAAATAGTGAACCTTTCAGTTTTATTGTCCTTTAAAAACATACCGAGTGGCCTTTACAAAGGTTTAACATCACAAGTTACTTATTTTCAGAGTTGTCATTTAAAAAACAGATTAAAAAAACAACTATGTATCCACATTCATTAGATCAGAACAAAATCTCTCAGATAGTTGAATTTTTGTTTGCTGAGACAGGGTCTTACAACTCTCTCACCCATGCTGGCCTTTCAATCCTATGTGGCCAAGGCTGGTTTCGAGCTTGTGGTGCTCTGTCTGCCTCAGTTTCCCCAACGCTGGGATTACAGGTGTGAGCCACTACTCCTGGCTAAACATATGGGATTTAAATGACAGTATTTTACTGTAACAAAGTTTTGTTTTTGAAAAATCTTCCTATGGCCATCTATGTACAATACATAAAATCCCTGATGCTTTATGAATACATCTCATGTCATGCTATCTTGACAATAAGTACATTGTCTGTGGATGTTCCTGCAACCAAAGGAATGTGCATATGAAAGTTTAAAAGGGAATGTTCACTTGATGGGTGGACAACATCAAAAATGGAACATCTCCATGACCACAACACAACAAAATACGTTTAAAACACTGAGATCCCAACAAGCAGCCTGCTGGGGCCACCACATCTGTCATGCACGAGGCTCCCTCTTCTGAGTTTTCTATGAGAAGTCTTCAAAGTTCACTGTATCACTTCCTTACCAAAAATAAGACTTTAAGAAACTTCAACTCAGAACTGAGGTTTTGGACTCCAGTGAGATAGGAGTGTTGTCGTAGCTGTAGGCTGCCTTTGATCCTCAGCTGGTGGGGACCATGCTTCCTTTTCTGATGCACTGTCAGATGAGAAATTCCTCAGAATCCAGGAACTTCAATAGTAAATCAATATCTCATAGTGGTGCAGTTTTGGCAAAAGCAAAACAGAAACAAAACAGTAACAACAAAACCATCGGGTGGCCTTTTGAAGGCCAGGCAGTGAGAACTGGTGGGGAAGGTCTAGAGCACTGTTTGTTGGGTGGGGGTTGGTGGCCTCATGTCCATCATGTGTCCACCTCGCCATCAATGTTGTCTTGGGAGGACAACAGGGAAGGATATGGAGCAACACATTTTACATTCACATAAGTAGTGTTCACATGGACGTAGTGCTCTCCGATGAACGTGGAGAAGATTGAGGATATCCTGGAGACCAGTTCAGAAAAAGATGGGCGCATTTCAGCTTTGGGGTGCCAGCATTTTAGCATCACTTCATACCTGTTTCAGAAAGAAATGCCGTGAGAGACACAATGGCAAGTGCATCTGTAAAAGTCACGGATTTCAGACACACTGGAGGACCCCGCCGAGATTCTTACTTACAAGGCATCTGGGCAGTATTCCGGTTGCAAGAGTCTTCTGCCTTGTAACAAGTAGATGGTGATATCAAATGTGTTCACATCCGGATAGGGAGGAGCTCCTCGCGTCATGAGCTCCCAGAGAAGCACACCAAAGGACCACTAATAAAACAAGACCGATAGAAGCCAGGTGAGGGAAAATCAGTAGGGCTCCGTAATTCATCCTGGCTTGACATATTTAACGCCATTGCTATTTACGGCAAAAATTTCCCTAAAGACAACTAGTAAGTGCTATACATTTCATGGCCTGTTTAAACCAGAATGAGATGAGATAACCATTACAAGTAATTAGAGTCTCCAGAAAAAAAAAATAAGTGAAGTCTACACGATAATTAAGATTTAATCTGTGGGTAGTGGAGTACATTTTTGAGTTCTTTCTTGTAGGGTTGAAGTATCAACATGTTCCTACTTTCTCCTTCAAAAGTTTTCTCAGAACTTTAGATTTTTAGAAATAAAGGTGGCTTCCCAGAAATTAAAAAAATGGCTAAACATTTTGTTTATGTATGCTTGCATGCCTGTGTGAACTAATGTATATCACGTGGATGCAGATGCCCATAGAGGCCGGAGGGTATCAGATCCCCTAGAACTATTATTATAGGTGGTTGTGAGCTACCTGATGTGGGTGTTTGGAACAGAGCCTCAGTCCTCTGCAAGAGGAGTCAGTGCTCCTAACTGCTGCTGAGCCATCCCCAGTTTTTGTGATTCAAGCCTCTTCTGGCCTCTGTGGACACCAGGCATACATATGGTACACAGGCACACATGCAGGCAAAACACCAAACTCAAATACAATTAAAGAGACAGGAAATGTAGCTGAATCTAAGGACAGAGTTCTTATCTTTAGTATCACAAAATGATTGGCAGGCATGGAAGTCTCTCTGCAATCCAAGAGCCGGGAGGTGGAGACAGAGGATCCCTGGGACAAACTAGCTAGTTAGACTAGCTAAACAGAGTGCTCCAGGCTCAGCAAGAGGCTCTGCTTCAGTAAATCCAAGGGAGAAAGACTGAAGAAAACACCAAGTGTCAACATCAGGCCTCCATAAGCAGCTCTCTTGTGCACATGCACTTAAAAACACTCACACACACACAAACACACACAAGTGAGAATACATGTTCAAATAGGCACACACATCAAACACACACACACACACACACACACACACACACACACCCCAAAGGGAAAATGTAACCATATCTAAATACTAATGTTAAAAGAAAAGGTCTAAATTAGTGTAAGCAAAAATCTGTATTAGAAGCATAACCAATCAAATTGCTAGGCAACTAAGTTCTCTACTGAAAACTAATTTCAATAAACCTGAAAATGCTAAAGTGCCAGATTAATGTGAAGCAGTTACATCAGTGTTTTATGGGGAGACCAGAGATACAAGGTGGGGTTAAGGGAATTCTAAAAATTCCCCAATATATCTGAATTCATGCCAGCATAAACATTTAAAGAGTTCTTGACTCTCAGGTCTTGCTGTGTCTATTGAACTACACAGGTATGCATTTTCTAATAGCACAGGTCATGCATATCGCCCCCCCTCCCCTAGACATGTACTGAATGTGACAAGGAGAAAAGTCAGTGTGTGCAAGTCACCCTGTGAAGAGGACTCGGAATACCAGTTGTTGCTAGGCAATGCTTTCAGGCCACTCCCATATGAAAGAGTCAATGGGCAGGGCATGAGCCTGATGTATGTGTGTGTGTGTGTGTGTGTGTGTGTGTGTGTGTGT
>LOEQ01004429.1:17319-28428 GCA_001685075.1 Bramus lutescens
TGTGTGTGTGTGTGTGTGTGTGTGTGTGTGTGTGCGCGCGCGCGCGCGCATGTGTGTTAGAGAAAGAGAATCATACCAGAAAGAAGGACTTTAGAACTGAATATAGCTCCGAATACTTAGCAAAGAGAATAATGCATGGCTTTGAATCCCGAGACAGAAGGAAAGTGTCCACCTCCAAGGGCAGCTCTCCAGTTGTTGGAGTTGCCAATGCAGTCACATCAATGGCTCTTTACCTTTGCCCAAGTACAAGAGCCACCCATCCTGTTTTCAAGTGGTGTATTTATTTTTATTTGTGTGTGTTGATGACTCTTGTATATGCTTTCCATGTTTACACTTCTTTGGAGGCTAGAAGACAGCGCTGGATACTCTGGAGCTGGATTACAGGCAGTTGTGAGCTGCCCAGTGTGGATACTGGGAATTGAACTTGGGTCCTCTGGAAGAGTGGTAGGTGTTCTTTATAACTGAGCTATCTCTCTAGTCGCTACTCCTTTTTTCTTAAACTAAAACTGTGTGGTGTGTGTGTGTGTGTGCAAGTGCACACATGCCATAGCAAGCATGTGGCGGTCAGAGAATAACTCTCAGGAATCAGGTCTCAACTACCACCTTGTGAGATCAGGATGGGGAGCAGACTGAGGTCATCAGGCCTGTGTGCCATCACCTCTACCTACCAAACCACCTTGCCAGCCCTTAAGAGCTCCCCTGTCCCTCTTTTGTAGGAATGGGGATACTGTCGCACACTGTAGTCTAGTTTAGTCTTCCCACCTCTGCTTCATGATAGTCAGGTTATAAATATGAGCCATCCTGTCTGATTCAAGAGTCATTAACATCATTGGATGCTTTGATCAAAGTAGAGACTACAACCCACCCCCAGGAGGGAGCTAGGTAATTTCACTGTCAACTCAACCTCTCAAGATCAAAGTTTTCATGCAAATCTTATTCTTGCAAGTTATGGTGTCAATGCTTAAGCTCTAGACTTTGAGTTAAAATTTAAGTCCACAGAACAGGAATCTACTGACCTTTGATCTTGTATAAGTAGGTTACTGTCCAAGCTACTAGATAGGTCCCGGACTGACAGTGCTCACAGTATTGTGCAATAAGAACATGACTGTATTATAGACTGATGATAGAAAAGAGGTGCAGCTGTGGTGAAAAGTCAAAGGGAACCCACAAAGATATGGGAAGAGTGAAAGAAAACGGGTCCCATGGAACTGGCAAAATTTGTCTCAGGGGTTCATGACGTCAGACTTCTGGATGGGGTGGTGCAGCAGCAAGAGTATACCCATGAAGCTGGGGATGGTGGCAGACACCTACAATCCTGGATGGGGAAGCTGGGGCAGAATAATGATGGGTTCAAGGCCAATATGAACTTCTAGAGACCCTGTTTCAAGCCCCTATCTCCCTCCAAAAAAAGCCCCAGATATTCGTTTTATTAAATTTCTATACTGGAAGTCACACTTCTAGATCTGTGGAGTAGGGGAAGGTTAAAATAGGACAGGAAGGTTTTCAATGATGAAAATGGGCTAAACTAAAATTGAGGCGACAAGACTGATCTATGTGCCTGGAGGCTGTGACCACAAAAATGCTTAAGGAGAATCTAGGCATTGGTGCTGAAGCTCAGTTGGTAGAGCCCTTTCCTAGCATGCATGAAGCCGCGGGTTCCACTCCCAGCAGATATGAAACCAGGCATGGTGGAGCATGCCTGTAATTCTAGTGCCCAGGAGGTGGAAGCAAGAGAATCAGACATTCAAGGTCATCTTCAGCTCTATTTCGAGTTTGGGACCAGCCTGGGATACATGAATGAGATCCTGTACAAGGGTGGGATTGGGGCCGGGGAAGCTGGCTCTGGCTCTCAAATCCTCAAATAGAGGGTTCTGAATAAGAACAGGGAAGGGTACTTCAGAATAAGAGTCATGGAAGCCTGTGGAGCTTGACTCCAAGTCGATGGCAGAAGAGTGTCTGTCATATAGTATAGCACGTGTTAGCATCACCTCCTCCCCAAATTATTATTTTATTTAATCCTTAGAATGGGTTAACAATGGCAATAACCTTTATAGTTGCTGTAAGGACAAGGAAGTCAGAGTTGTAAGAGGCCATCAGACTCAGGATCCGAAATGGAGAGGGAGTAGAATGGAGAAGAGAGACTCTTGAGCGAAACAGACCTTAAGCAAGGGCATCAGCAGGGAGTTGGAGGACGCAAGGGACAGGAGTTAGAAGGTCAGAGCTTACATAAAAGCACAGTACTAGACTACAACAAAAACACTTGTCTGATGGCCCAACTGTACCCAGAAGACACACATGACTCAAACAACTCAAAATAAAAGGCTTGATTAGACATGTCACCAAAAAAGATACAAGGATGATGCCAAGCACACAAATATGCTCAATACTGGTATTCATCAGAGAAATTCAGATAAAAAAGGAAACACAACTTTACTAGATTGACTTATCCTCCCCAAATGTGACAATGACAAGTGCAGAGAGGTGAGGATGCTAAATGCTGGAACCCTCTGGGATCACCAGTGGGGAAATAAAATCAAGCAGCTGCTCTCTAAAACATTTGGCACTTTCTTACAAATTTGAATATGTAGGAGTACTACTCCTAAATATCTAAAACAAACAAAACATACTCACACAAAACTTTTAAGCAAATGCATTGACAATTATAATTATGTCTTGGTAACTGCCTAAACATAGAATCCTTCAGATGGTGAGTGAACAGATTAAACTTAGTAAAGCTATACAATAACCCACTACTCAGAAGGACAAACTACTTTCTATAGAATATAGTACTGAAAAAAAGAAAGAAAATAGAACTACTAGATGGTTCATAAATCTTCACTTCTGGGTATATTTCTAGCCTAACTAAAAAGATAAAACAATTGGTTTATTGCAGTGCATTGCAGTGTGACTCACAACAGTCAAGAGGGGTAAGAAACCCAAATGTTTACTAATAGACTGTTCTATTATATGCACAATGGAATTTCACTCAGTTTGAGAAAAGAAGGAAGTCTTTGTCATATGCTACAGCATGGCTAAACCTTGAGAACATCACATTAAGTGAAACAAGCCAGTCAATAAAAGGACAAATGTTTTATAACTTTGATTCTATGAGGTATTTTGCTTTAAAGACAAAAGTACAAGGGAGCTGGAAGAAAATGAAAAGGAAAATGTTTGTTCAATTAACATCATCCCAGTTTTGATGGGAGAAAAAAGTTCTTGAGATCTGTCATATCAAAGGTGTCACAGTTAACAGTACTGCAGCAGATGCATACATGTGGATAAAATGGTAAATATCATGTGTTTTCAACCCAGTAAGAAATAAACCTGAATGTTGATCTGACCCATCAAAACTACCAAAAGAACAATATGTATGTTCTCAGTGCCTTGTTCTGAGTGAAGTTGGCATTCTCTGAAGGCTACTGATTATGATTCTGTTAACATAACACTCCAGGAAAAATACTATAAAGACAAGTCAGTGATTCCCAGGTCCTGGCACAAGAACATTTGTGAGGTGACAGATTGCTCTCTACCCAGATTGTGGTGGCAGTGGTGACACAATTGTCTCCATTTGTCAAAACTTGAAGATCTAAGAAGGGCCACAGAAAAGAATGTGTGGTAGGTACTTGCAAAATGGTAATATCATTGATATAAACTGAGTTGATGGTTTGCTAGAGGAGGATGAGGAAAGAATTTAATTTTGAGTATAAGAAAGTCCTGATGCTGATGCTAGCCTCCAGGCAGGGTCGAAGGTGACTGCTGACAGAATAATCTCAACTCAGGGCATTTGATCCCTGAGATGATCCTGAGGGAAAGCTACATACAGGAAAAGTGTGAAGGAAGACAGGCAATGAAGAATAAAGACAGTAAGAAATAAAGACACTACAACCAAGAAGCAGGAAGAAAACCAGGAGGTGCAGTGTTAGAAGCCAAAGGAAGTGGGTACTCCGAGGAAGGGCTGGGTGGCCCTCGGTAATATCTTTGGAGATACCATCAGAATGAGGGCTGATAAAAGCCTGCGGCCTGAACAAGTGAGAATGCAGATTTTAGTGACGCGCAAAAGAGAGCCATTGGATGGTGCAGGCTGGGCTTGAGTAATTGCATGGGAACTGACTTCAAGCTCACTCGAATGCATACTAGAGTTATTTGGTGAGGCCAAATTCTACCTGGGCATTGGCTAAAAACAGAGCCTGTCGATTCACAGGCAAGCTTTTGCTTATCGGACTCCACTTACGTTCAACTTACTTCATGCTTTTGGAAACTTCCACGTCAACATTCAAAAACACATATTTCCTTTGAGGTGAAACCCTACTCAAATTATTCTATGCAATCAGCATTCGTTTGTCAAAGCCACATTGCATGTGGTCTACACATCACAGTATCATAGTGTCTTTCAGGGAGATGGGGAGAAACTGTGTTGATACTCTGCAGTTTCTTTTATAAGTTTTAGTTTTGCTGGTCTTTGGGAGAGGTCTCTTGATGATGTCTATTTAAAGATTTTAGAATTCCCTGATTATCAGGATATAGTCAATGATACTGGGAATATTCAGCTAGATTATCGATACCATTGCCATTCAGTTTTAGCTCAGTTGGAACACCCCAGAAAGTTCCCTCATGTTCATTTGTAATTAGCCTCCACCCCCATTTTCAGCCACAGGCAACCAATGATCTCCTCTATTTATATTTCTACTGCTTTCTAGAAATGTTCCACAAATGAAATAATTGAACATTTTATCTTTCGAGTCTGCGTTCTTTCACTTGACATAATTTTGGTAGTTTGATCCACACTGCAACATATTAGTCATTCCTGTATACTGCCAAATGGTGTTGCACTATATAGGAGTATCACACTGTGTGTGTGTGTTGGGGGGTTCATATGTGGGTATGTGTGTACATATGTGGGTCCATGTGCATATGTGTGGAGCACAGAGGCCAAGGTCTTTGTTGGGTATTTTCCTTAACTGTTCTATACCTTTTTTTATTTTACGTGTATGGGTATTTTGCCTGCAGTATGCATATCATGTCTGCATTCCTGGTGCCCACAGAGGCCAGAAGAGGGTGGTGGACCCCTGAAACTAGATTGACAGAAGGTTGTTAGCTGTTACATGGATACTGATAACTGGCTAAACCATCTCTCTAAGCCCCATCACCTTCAGTTTTTTGAGACAGGGATTTCCCTGAACTTGGAGCACACCAACCTGAATAGACTAGACTGATGGCAAGTCCCAGGGATCTTCCCCATCTCTGGCTCCTCAGGGCCAGAACTGCTGGTGTGTACTGCCTTGTCCAGCTTTTATGTGGGTGTTAGGAACTACACAGGTTCTCAAGCCCACACAGCAAGGGTTTTACTGTCTGGGGCGTCTCCCCAGCACAAAATCCATTGCATTTCACTTATCCATCCCTCAGGTGGTGAATATTAGGGATGTTTCTAATTTGGAGCTTTATGACTAATACTGCTGCAGCCATTCATACATAAATCTCTGTGTGGGCATGTGTTTTCTTCACGTGCTTATTAGCTAGTTAGTCACACATGTGTTTGGTGTAATGCCCATTCAGATATTGTGTCTATTTTAAAAACTGTGTTCTTTCATCTTGTCTCCTTGCTATTGACTTGTTAACACTGGCTCTCTCTTGTGTAGGTTTACTGGCAGTCAAGTCTGAATGAACGACATGTTCTCTAAGGATGGGTAAGCTCTCTCTTCAGGCATCCACCGCCACCTTTATTCCAACCTCTCTATTATTAATTTCTTTACAGTCTTTCAGTGTCAAAATCTCAGGCGTTAACCTGTACCATGCGCCACCACATTTTCCTCTTTTATAGATCGTGTGTAGCCAGAATTCTCTTTACACTGCCATGACTTGTGACATACTTATTGATAATGAACTGCTAGTCACCTCACGTTACTGTCAATGCTTCCTCTACCTTATAGGACCAGAAACTAGATGACCACTACTGTCCACCCCGTCCTCTAGCTGACAATGGAGTGAGCTATTTCTCATGAGTACCCTCAGTTCCTGTCTCCTGTCATCTGTCAGCAGCTACCAACCTTCTTGTTTGAAGGTCACATCCTGCGGGAACATTTCCCGGATGCCTTGTGTATTGGCGGCACAGATTCATCGTTGTATCCTTAAGGGTAAGACATCAAATGTTTTTCTGCCTAAACATCACACTTGTCCTGACTTGCTGCATGTGAGTAGAACAGCAAGCACACTCTGGGTTTCATGCAGCATTCATGCTCTGTGCGTGCCCTAAATTTTCAAACCACTCAGGTCCAAAGAGGCCAAAGCCAAGGCTCGTTTGCTCCAGAGAGAAGCAGTGGACTTGCTTCCTAACCCCACATCCCTTTTGATGTTTTCTCTTCCTCTGGCTTCCATGTTAGTCTTTCCTTTGGGGTCTTCAGTTTCTCTGCCTTCCTCCTCACTTTTGTGTGTAGATTCTTTCAATAATTTCTTTTGGACTCTCATAAAAATATTACTAGCCTAGATTTCTGTGTGTGATGATGTTTGGAGATGGGACCTGTGAGAGGTTATTAGGGTCTATGCATAGAGCTCAGTGTGCTGCTTTGCTCTACAAATATTTTCGAATAAACAAGATAATTTAAGAATAGAGTTTGGTACCTAATGGACAATCAGCTCCAGTTTTACAAATGAAGACACACTGCAATTAGTGGTGTTGAGTTTTTGTTGTTGTTGTTATTTTTGTTGTTGTTTATTTTTTGAGACAGGATTTCTCTGTGTAATAGTTCTGGCTATCCTGGAACTCACTTTGTAGACCAGGCTGACCTTGAATTCATAGACATCTGCCTGCCTCTGCTTCCTGAGTGGTGGGATTAAAGGTGTGTGCCATCACTGCCTGGAGAATTTTTAAAAAATCATGGTACCATACAACTATGGGAATGAAAGTCAAGGAAGAGAAATTTAGGGATGATGAATACATTACCACATCTGATTTGGTGGTAAACTTCTGCGTTTGCAGGCTCTCTAAGGCCATCCACTTCACTGGCAGCTTGGCGCCCGTCTTGTTGTGGACACTATAGTACTCTTTGTCGTACACGTCTCTGGCAAGACCGAAGTCAGCAACCTTGACGGTGAACTTCTCATCCAACCTACAGGAGAAAAATCATTACAGACTGAATTAGAATAATTTATAACAGTGCTGAAGGTCTATAGATTTAAGAAAGGTGGCTTCGGTATTAGAGATCCATAATTTCCTCTTGCCTATGGACTAACACTAAATTATAGTGGATCTCCTCAGTAAAAATCGTTGACATTTACCATACAAATTCCACCGGCCAGGGCTGAAGAGATGGCTCAGCCGTTAAAGGCTAGGCTCACAACCAAAACAAATTCCACCAGCCAGAGAGTGACATCATGAATGACATGGCATTTTGCTCTAATGTAGGTCTGGAGAAAAGCTGCCTTCCACCTAGCTTTCCATGGTTGCAAAATAACTAGGGCATCAGGCTATCCAATGCAGTCCCCCGCATCACTAGTCCTTCCTGGTTATCTTACCGACAATACGGTCCTTGGAATGGACAGGCCATGGTACTGCTACTTTGCCCTCTTTCGTTCTCAAACATGCTAGCGAGCACATAAAACTCCTATGTGCCATCACTGAGGTAATGAGACGGAAGGCTAAGTGCCTAAGAAAGTTGTCATGTTAAAAAACAAAATCGTCCTCTGCTATCTAAGGCTGTGCAGCCCTTGTTTGATGCAGTTTTACGACATTACCCTGACCAAAATCTAGGTAGAAAATTAATAGCATAGCTTTCTCATTCACACACACCAGGAGCCATGAATCAGCGCTCTGCAAGGCAAAGCAGAGATCCAATTATAAACTGTTGACTGTTGTTCTTATACAGCCAGGCAGCCAGACACAAATAAAAGTTCTTTGTATATTCGTTCCCAAATACCATCTTTGGTAAGGCGTCTGCAGGCTGGCTGCAAGTCTGCTGCTGGGAGCGGCACTGCCTTGGTATTCCTGTTACCAGTTTCTCGTTTTCACTGTCTAAGGCTGAAGATCAAATTCCCTCTCTCCATCACTAATACAGTGTGAAACCACAACACTGGAGACTGCTGGTGGGAAGGGCCCAGGAAGGCTGAAGTAAGGAGCAGCTGCTGGAGAGCCCCCGTGGAGTAACCTTTTAAATGCTTTGTTTGATAAAACTAAAAACCCCTCCCACATCCCCAGCAGGGGCTTACACATCTACTCAAAATCGTCAAGGATATTCAGACTTTGCTTCAGAGAGAAAAGGAACATCCTTACTAGCATTGAGTAGTGAGAAACAAACAGTTCATCTGTACTTTGGGCATGGTGATATTTTCATACTTACATGCAGTTTCTCGCAGCTAAGTCTCTGTGGACAAACTTTTTGCTAGCAAGATATTTCATGCCTTTGGCTACTTGGAGACCAAATCCTATAAGATCTTTGACAGTTGGGTTCTGCAATCAAAGAGAGTTGGGAAAGCATAAACTAAGCACTCGATGTCCTAACAGTGTTCTTAGAATACTGTAATGTTTATATGACTTATCTTGTCTCAAATAATAACTCATGCTCCATGGAGAGACAAAACTATTTGTTAACTAGTACTGTATACAAAGAGTGAGGCTAGATTTTTTTTTAAAAAAGATAGTTTGTTATGTCATACATACTTCTGTTTGGGAGGTGTTACAGGTTCTGCTTTCCTGGTGGGAAAATGAAGATGTTTTAAAATGTAGGTTTTATTATTCAGTGTGTGTGATGAGACAAATTGATCAGGAGGCAGCTTCTGTTGAAATGATAGTTTGCTTCTCAGTTTCCAAAAGGTCATCGCTGCCTCAGAAGCCATCTTGGAGCTTGTGAGCATAAGACTCCAAGAACCCAGACTGAAGGGCTGCAGTCCCTGTTATACACAGAGCCCGAGGGCAGGCCACATCTTGTGGCTTAGACATCTCCTTAACACATACGTGTGAGGTGCCAGTAAGCACTCTCTGGGTTTTGAGAGGCCAGCTCCTATTCTGGAATGGACAGTAGGGCATCTCTCCCACATCCTGGAAGAACAGTGCTGCCAAGATGGTAGCTCATCTAAACTGACAGCCTCATCAGAGAGAGGAGAGTTAAAGTGAGACCTCTGCAATGGCAGTTTCACTACCTGCAAAGAATTGGCAGTCTGGGGTGCTCTATTCTTTTGGATGAACAGAAAGTATTTCTTTATAGTTCCAGGGCTTATTTACCTTAATGTTTATAAAGTCATTTTTGATGAAGAGCAAAGCTACTTGGTTGACTCCCACAGGGACCTGAGCAGCAAGGCCAAGCCTGAGGCCATGACGTCAGCTCAGTTCTAGGAGCTCCTCACCCTGAACCCTAAACCTTGCTCAACGTTATGTCCCAGTTAAAGGGTCATAAAGAAAATTCACAGCCACATAAGCCTCGGTCCTCTTTTGCAACTTTGAGCTCATTTATTCAACTAACATTTATTAAGAGCCTATGTGCTGAGCACTGGAGCCACAAGAGTGAGCAAAATACACAAAACTCCTACCTCGTGAGCTAGTATATATGTAAACATACATATTTAAACTGATTGTTTATTGTCAAGTAAAACACTATTCAATATAATATAAAATATGATACACATATACTTTAAATAAAATAGATGAAATATACCACAATATATTTTAACCCAAATTTTCTAAAATATTTCAATATGTGATCAGTATAAGGATTATTAATGAGCTATTCCTCCGTCTAAGACAGCATGTAGCTATGCAGCCTAGGCTGGATTGGCAAGCAACTTTTTATGAGACTCAAACACTTGTGCTGGGGCTGAGATGAGGGTTCAGTGGGTAAAATGCTTGCTTTAGAAGCAG
This sequence comes from Bramus lutescens, assembly GCA_001685075.1. Taxonomy (NCBI): domain Eukaryota; kingdom Metazoa; phylum Chordata; class Mammalia; order Rodentia; family Cricetidae; genus Bramus; species Bramus lutescens. Next base: position 27,164 of record LOEQ01004429.1, read on the forward strand.
GAGAACCTGAGTTCAGATCCCCACCACCTATGTAAAAGCCAGGGATACAAAAGCCAAGTATCATGGTGCACCTGTAACCCAGAGCAGGGAGCAGAGACAGGCAGATCCTACAGGCTCACTAGCCTGCTAATTTAGACAAAATGGTGAACTCTAGGTTCGGTGAGAGACCCTTGACTCAAAACCTAAGTTTGAGAAAGAATTGAGGGAGACACGCAATGCCAGTTTATGTGTCCCCATAGCTGCATGTGCACACACCCAAACACACCAAATAAACAAAGAAACACACGGACAAACAAAAAAATGGGCTGGAAAGAGGGCTCAGTGTATTTTTTGTTCTTGCAGAGGACCTGGATTTGTTTCTCAGCACGCACATGGTAGCTCATAACTGTCTGTAATGATAGATAGTTCCAGGAGATATGATGTCCTCTTAGGGTACTAGGTATCAGGGATACATATTGTGCACATTCATATAGGTAAACACATGCATAAAATAGAAATAAAATCTTAAAAAAGGAAGGCAAGCCAAGTGTGGTGTCATGTGACCTGCAATGTTGGTACTCAAGAGGCTGAGGGAGGTGGACTGTAGAGAATTTGAGACTAGCCTGGGCTACAGAGTAAGTACTAGGTTAGCCTGAAGTATATCAAATCCTATCTCATCTGCCAAAATTGAAACAAACATGTTTAAGGAGTGGCTGGCTGACAGCTGATTTGTGAATTCATAAGCTTAGCAGAGTACTTACGTGAGTCTCGTTCCGAATGAAATTTCGAAGATCTCCATGTTTCATATATGGTAGAACCACCAGTGGGGACCCTTCACTCCGGAGGCAGATCCCCAAGAGTGAGAGAACATTGGGGTGACTGAAGTCTTTCATGATGATTCCCTCAGTCAGAAACTGGGAGACTTCGCCTATATCTGTGATTCCTGTGGAATGCAGTGTTGAGACATTAGTTCCACTACAGGACAACGAACCCCTTTTCAGCTTTAGATAGCAAGCACAAGGAAATGTGAGAACAAGCTGGTGACACCTTGTCCAGATGCTTCAACCTCAGGGTGTTCTTTCTACAACATGTCTGAGTGAAAGGTGTCCTGGGCAGAAAGCTTTTTTTTTCTTTTTCTTTTCTACTTTCCTTACCCATTATGAGGGTTGCATCTGAGAATCCTACAACTAAGAACTGATTAACAACAGAACAGCATAATGCCATCTTTGAAACATTTTATTTTATTATTATGTGTGGGTCTGTGTGTGTGTGTGTGTGTGTGTGTG
>LOEQ01004429.1:28466-43244 GCA_001685075.1 Bramus lutescens
GAGAGAGAGAGAGAGAGAGAGAGAGAGAGAGAGAGAGAGAAGAGAGAGAAAACAGTGCCCTCAGAAATGGGTATTGGATCTAACTGGGAGTTAGAGTTAAAGATGACTGTGAGCCACCAATGGTGAATTGGTGAAGGCAAGGAACAAAGCCCAAGTCCTCTAGAAGAACAGGAAGTTCTCTTAACTGCTAAGTCATTTCTCTAGCCCTTCACAACACTTTTAAAATGAGCTTTATAGGCATCAGAGCCTTCAGAAATGGAGATCTGAGTATCAAGAGGAATCATTTCTTTTATGCTTGGATTCGATGAAAAATTGAGAGTTGTGAAAAAGATGAATGGACCAAAAACCCATGACCTAATGGATGGTAAGGGAAGCCAGCTAAGCTTGTCTGCAAGTTTATTCCTCTCTGTTACCTGTCCCTTCTTCCTGGGTGTAAGAGGGACCCCTGCTAGAATGAGGGTCTTATGAGTGGTGATCAGGCAATACAGGTCAGGGAAAATTTTGTGACCACTCAGCTCAAAAACAGGAAGGAAGGGGAGGCTCTGAATATGATTTCAAGGTATTATGCCTGGGTTTGGAAGAGAGGGATTTTAGCTTCTATGCTGTCTCGGTGGAGTAAAGTTCTAATTTTTAAGGCCTGCTTTGAGAAAAAAAAAAGAGACCTGTGGTCAAGAGGCCAGAGAAGATCAGGGAGAGGCCTGTCAAATGCTCCTTAGTTCAAGAACTCAGTGAACCAAAGCCCCATATTGTAGGATATCGTTTCCTGAGCCTCCACAGCGTCACACCACACAGTGCCATCAAGGCAACCGCTGGCAGCCTCTTTTGTAAAACAGAGTCCAGGAAACAACTGGTCTCATGGAGGAGTGTAGAATGTCTTATACAGACACAAAACAAAGGTGCCACACCTCCATCTGGATAGCATCTGGGGCATAGGCTATTGAGTGCTTTGTCATTGATTCCATAGTCTTTGGCTTCATGGGCCATGTGGTGTCTGCTTCAAACACTTAACTCTACTGCTGAACCATGAAAGTAGTTATAGACAGCAAATGCCTGGATCTCAGTAAACTTTACCCATGAAAGCAGCTTCATGGCCGTAGTTCAATGTTTACTGATCTATTGAAGATCATGGCATATGTAAGTAGCTGCCCCCCTTTATGTACTGAGGATTGAACTGAGCCCTGCATATACAGGTACCCCACCACTGAGCTATGTATTTTCTAACTAAGTGGGCTCTGTGCATTTGTGTGCATACAGGGTATTCAAGAGAGAGAGAGAGAGAGAGAGAGACTCTCTCTCTCTCTCTCTCTCTGTAGACCGAAGAATGACATCCATTGTCCTGCTGCACTGCTCTCGGCACCATTCTTTGAGACAGGGTCCCTCAGGGTCTCTCACTGAATCTGGATGGCCATTAAGCCCCAGTGATCAATTCCTGTCTCTGCTCCCCGCCGTACTGGGGTTACAAGCATATATGGCCAATCTCGACTCTTTTTGTGATCCGGACAGCGGCCCTTAAGCTTAAGAAGCAGTTGCTGTTACTCATTGAGCTATCTTCCCAGCCCCTAAATAGTTAGTTTTTAGCACAGTACTTTCTAATCAGTTCTAGAAAAACCTACCAAGGGAATGAGAGCTCACAAGTGAAGAATTAACAGCATTAACATAAATCTCAAAAGTATCTCTTCAGTGTTCATGACAACGTTGGCAGCCTTTTAGAAACATAATGCGTTCTGAGACCCGAAAAAGATGATGGAAGTCTATGTGGACTGACAACAGCCATCACAGAGCGATTACAGAAATATTTCCTGGGGTTAGGACTATTCTGAGTGAAAATGGCAGCACTTCTTTCCTCTGAGGTCAGTTTATTGGTCAGTATACGTCATCTACCACAGTCTGCTACTAGATTCCACATGGACTGTCCCTTTAGTTATCTTGGGATCAGATAGCCAACACAATGAACTGTACAGAACGATGCTCACCATGGAGATTAGGTTCATACTGAAAAGGGCAGAAGTAATTCTGGTATTAGAGTACCTCGCAGGGAAACCTATCATTTATACATTTCAAGATTATTAGTTCTAACACAAACCTGTAATACAGTTGGCTAACAGTTTTCAGGTTGCTTACAATTCTAAAGCAGAAAATCACAGAGGAGAAAAGCAAGCATGTGAGGTTTGTTGACAAGGGTGGAGCCAGGAGTCCCCTCATAGGTTGTACAACATAGCAAGTTTGGGCTGCAAATATGTCTCTGCATCAGTAAAGACTAAGCTGATGTTTAAAAGCATGCCTTGGTTTTTAAAGAAAGTGTGCACTTCACCTTAAGAGTTTTCTCAGTAGCAGGCAAAATTTTTAAGAACAAAAGGCAGGTTGCATTTCCTTAGGAAATTTGTTTCTGGGGAACACCTCATTCCCTAAACACGTGGATAAATGAGGAATTACCATATTTACGATTTTTCAATTTTCTGCCTGTGCATTTCTCTCCAGTTTGGATTACCTCAGCTTTTAATATTTTTTTTAATGGATGTTGTGGTTAAAAAGTAATTATGGCAGTGTCTCTGGGCAAAATGAGTCATTACTATGGTATGTGCCAACGTGCTTCCAATAGTTTCCACAAATGTCATTTGCAAAACAAATATTCTAAGTCTAACATGGCTAAGTGATACTCAGTTCATCCGAGAGACCCACTGCTCCTCCTCCCTTACTTAGTTGTCCATGGGGTATTTTCAGAGAGACTATCTCAGTAAGTGTTTAGACTAAACAAATTTCTAGGATTAATTCCACAATTTCAGCAGTAGATGATTTTTTTCCACATGGCAAAAAGTAAATCAACACTTCATTAGACCCTGTCAATTTGTAAACCACAAATGTGCACGTCACTATTAACTGCAACTTACTATTCAAGGATTTCACAGCACAGTGAATTTTCTTGCCATCATTGTCCAACAGTGTCCCATGATAAACACAGCCGAAATGCCCTATTAAAAAAGAGAACTTGGTTAGAGTTATATGATACTGGCTTACATAATAATTAATTATTAGGACCTTAATCTCCTTCCTCTGTAAGACAAAAGAAGTAACATTTCTGATGACACTTTTATTAACAATATCACTCTGTGCAGTACATGTATTTGGATATAAATATAGATGCAATACATTTCTTTCCATGGTATAAGCAATATGGTATTTAATATATGGCAATATTTTTTTTAAAGGTTAATCTATTAAAACATTGAATCATTGTGGTATCACCGAACACAATAATAGCTTCGGCATGAAAGAGGTTTATTATTTTTAAGGACCAAATACTATTTAAGAAAACATGTAAATAATTTTATCCACTTGAAAAAACATAAAATAAGGCCTTTATATTCTAGTAAATGATTATAAATTAGGTGTTATAGAGCAAGGATTTCCCCTGTTAGTCACTGGTTAATATGTAAGTCGGGCTGGCAGGAATCAAGAGGCAGTTGTCTAAATGAAGTAGATCCCCTCTGAGTCACTGCATGCTCTTCCCTCTGACTTTGCCCACTCACTTCCCTGACAGTAGCCTTTCAACAGCGGCAGTAATTTTTCCCAGAGGTGTCAAATGTCTGATAGCTGTGTAAGTCATTCAATTAATTCATGGAGTCATGCAAGCTGTGTTGAGTGTTCAGTATATGAATATCAGGCACGGGGCTACCCTCTTACAACACGAAAATGAACATGATAAGCCCATGCTCACGAGTGATCACAATTTCCCTCGAAAAACATATAATAAATAAGCAGTAGTTAATATTGATAGCTTCTTAATGACTACAACTTCAGAGAAATAATGACCATGTTAACACTGTCCATGATAAAGATACTCTGATTTTACAATGCCTGGAGTGAGAATACAATTAGTGAAGCTGTATACTCCAGCACAGGCACACTTACTGGATTTACAAGCTAGTAATAAAACGCAGACGCACACTTGTGCACAGAGGCCACTTTTCGGGGAGAAGCAATTCACTCACAGCTCAGCTCTGGGGTATGAGAGGATGCTGCAGAGGACCAGCGTTCACACATGGCCAGTATCCCTGTCAGTTTCTCCGGCAGCATGCTGACAGATGCCTGTATAGCTTCTCGTAAAGCATTTAGAATAAAAGGGACCAGGAGTCATTCTGTACTCGCTGCTGGTTGGTTTCTTTTTCCTGACAAATATTTCCTCCAATAGTGTTTAAGCTTGCAGTTATTGATCCTCTGGCTAGCTTATTGCAAATGGTAATTTTTTGTGTGAGGAAAATTGGAGTGCACTGTGGAGATAATATATGTTGCCTCAGATCAGGGCAGGGCTATAAATTCCCTGCGTTCTGATGCTGTCCAGCAGTGCACAGGCTACTCTGCACTAGGACTTTGTAGACTTTGCTACTGCTCTCATAGAAAAGATGGAAGGGATAAAGGAGTGAAGAAATTGGCCTGATTTTTATAAGTAGGTGAGTGGCACTTTCCAAGCAACTGTAGTTAGTGTGAGAAATATGAGGGAGAAATGGAATTATTTTCTCCCATGTTGGGGATGTTATCCAGTAGCTTCTGTGCACAGGAAAGTCTCCAAGGATGCTTTAAGTCTGTATTTCTGCAGGGCAAAACTCGAACACCTCATTATCAGTGCTCTGTCAGGGGCCCTTGGCATTGCCGAAGTTCCTAATCTGTAAATCAGGAGATAAAAGACTTACTGGAAAATTATATTTAACAGAGAGTTGAGTGGAAACACTTACCTCTTCCTATGACTTCATTGAAATGCACGATCAGGCTACTGGGCCCAATCACTACATGCTGAACTGCTTGCACCAGCTCTGGATTTAGAGCGCTGAGGTCAATGTGTACAGTATTTTGTAGTAATGGGCTGGATATATCAGAATCTCCGCTCGTGAGGATGGGGGACAGATCTGTCAGAGGATACTGTACTTGTCTGCACGCTCCATTCTGAGAGGAGTTGGGAAGCTGGTCTGCAAGATAAAGCACATAGACACAGCTGTGAAACCTCACCCCCTGCAGCAGGCATCAGGGGTGGCAAAGGGGATCGCTAAAGTAGTGAAATGTGGATTTTAACATTAAAGAAATCACTGAGTTCAGTGAGGCCCGAAACACCCTTTACAAAGGAGTGTCGAAAAAAATGGTAATGAATTAGGAAAAGGGTGCATATGCATAGATATTTATATAGAAACACAGTTTATAAAGTGCTTAGAATGCTCTTTTAAGTAGGCAGTGTTAACTAGGAAAGCTTGTTGGTCCTATTGGTTTCCTTGGGTATTTCTTGTTCGATTAATAACAAAAAGTCATGCTTGAAGTTCATTTTTAAGTGTATTCCACCTTTAAAAATTAGAAGCAATGTGGAAAAGTGATGGCTTCTAGGGAAAAGAGTAAATATTCCTTAAGGGTGAAGGCCCCAGTGAGGACCATGCTCTACTATATGGCCCCACCCCCAGGAGTATATTGGCAGCACATATTGGATTATATTAGTTACTAAAAAAAAGGAAGAAATAAAATATGAGTGGGGGTAGGGAATCAGGGGGAGGAGTGAGGGTGAAAATAATCAAAACATATTGTATGAAATTCTCAAAGAATTAATAAAAATATTATATTAAAAAGAAAAAGAACCAGAAATAGTAAAAGTGGTTAAGCAATTTCCCAGTGATAAAGAAAATGAAAAAAAATGCTCTCTAAGATGACCACTTATATGGAAGTTATTAATATTATGGAGATCTATATGAATTCCTAGACAAGGAAATATGTGTAGCAAAATACATACAATCAGTACAAGCTGAATGCCCATTTCAAAAATACTTGGAATCAGAAATTTTTCAGAATTTGAATTTTCTTAGATTTTGAAGTACTAGCATGGACTTTATTGATTGGTCATCCCTGATCAATCTGAAATTTGAAATGGAAAATATAAAACTTTTAAACTTGATACTTCAAAGTATCCTAAGTCTTAAGGGCTGGGGAGATGGTTCAGTAGGTAGGAACACTTGCTTTACACGCAGGAGGAACTGAGTTCAAATATGCCTAGTTCCCACATAAGCAAAATAGCATTGGGGAGCGAAGGCAGATGGATCCTAAGAGCTTCCAGTCAGGCTAGCAAATAAGGTGAACTCCAGGAACAGTGACAGACCTTGTCCTAAGGGAGTAAGGCCAAGAGAAGGCACATGACATCTTACTCTGGCCTTCACATGTAGACACATGGACATGCATCCACACACTCATGTGTCAGCAACACACACACACACACACACACACACAGCTCTCATAGAGTTTTAAAATGACTTTTGATTTAAAAATTTTGGGTTATGCCATTTCAACATGTATCTATAATTGTATATTGCTGGTAAAGAAAAGAGGAAGACATCATTTCCTGGCTGCTCCTTCAATGGCAAGGAATCAGGTTCTCCAACCTTCCCCAGCGATCACATATGCAAATGGGGCTTCTCTAATGCAGCTCCTTCTTTCTCACTTTCCAGACCTTTGCACCCAGAGAGTAGAGCTGTAAGTTCCCAAGGGCCTAAGGAGCAAAGGTCCTCCTGAAGGGAAGTTCTACAGACAGAGCGGAGCCTTTGTTAAATTCAAGTACACAGAGCATCCATGTAAACCCAGACTTCTGGGTCTCTATGGAAAAACTGTCCTCACCAGCTACAGAAAGGTCTGCACTTTCTGTGTGACAGGTTTGGAACCCCAGGCCCTCCTGCTCTTCCCTTTGGGTAGCCCTCTTTTGCCCATTTAACTTTTCCCGTCTCCAAGAAGCAGATTCAAAGCAAGCAGGAGGGAGGAGTTTGTTTTCTTAGCCACGGTGACAAATGTTTGGCAAGTGAAGAATGTAGAAGATTAAGAAATCTTACATACATTACACATGCAGGCATGAACACATGCATGCACACACACATGCACACAGTAACAATAATAACAACAACAATAATTTTAAAAGTGAGAAAGCAAACTGGCTCAGGAGGTAAACGTAATTGCTTACAAGCCTAGTGAGCTAATTTTTATACCTGGAACCCACGTAAAGGTGGAGGGAGAGAACCATCCTCACAAAACTTTCCTCTGGCCATACACATACAGATGTGTGCATAAACACACACACACACACACACACCACACAATTTAAAGATGAAGAAAACCGTATGTGTGTGCTTGTGTGTGTGTATACACTGTGCATATGTGTGGAGGTCAGAGGTCAGTGTTGGGTGTCTTCCTCAATCACTTCCACCTTATTTCCCTAACTGAATTTGCAGCTTCTTCGCCAACTCTTAGGATTTGTGCTCGACAGGCCCAGGCCATGAGACTTTTATGTGAGCTCTGTAGATACAAACTTGGGAGCTCAGGTCCTCTTTCTGGGGCTGTAAACTTTTCATAGTTTTCATAGAAGCAATTAGTTGTAAACCTCAGTAATCCCAGGTTAGAGCTATTAAACATGGATATGAAAGACTAATTAAATCTAAATTTTAAAAGCATGCACTAAGCTTGACTTGTTCTAATTCTTAAAGGATTGGATTTCTTTCCAACAATGACTAGAGTCACTTGGGGCATTCAAAAATCTCCAGAGAACCAACCTAAGTCTCAGGAAGGGCAACAAGCGCTGAGTAACTGCGAACGCTGCCTGTCTCACTGCTGGTGTATTTGCCTGATGAGCAGCTTCTGACTCCTTGGTATCCACAACTGTCTGTGACTCACTTTATTTATCCAGTGGTAAATATTCAACAGGGAAATGCTTGCACTTGACTCATGTCCTGGAACTTCTAAAGATAATGGCTCTGATACAATATGGACATTTTGCTTTGTGCAAGACGAGTTTAAATAAAACAATGTGAAATGCCCTGGCCAACCTGCCCATTCTTTGGACTGCTGTTTTGCAAAGCAGATGATACTTGATGAATAGCACCACTGGAGGTTTTTCTTGGATAAGACTCAAAATATATCTGGGTCATAGATGGTTGTGGGTAAAAGCCATGCTCATTGAAAAAGCTTCAAAAGGCTACTAATGTGTAATTCAAAAGTTTTTTCTCCCAAATATAGCATTTTAAATTTATATTTAAAGAGAAGTATTTTATAACTATACTCTTCCTGAATGGTTAAAAAGAGTGTCTAGATTTTTTTGAGCATTGGCCTGAGATAAATGACTTTGCTCAAATGATTCTAATGTGAATCTGGCTGTGTGTGAACAGAAAGCTTGCAGATGATAAAATTCCAATATGTTACCTGCGCGAGTTTGATTTTAAAGTGAAGGCCATGCAATTCTGTATCAAGTTAAGTATTCTTTTGGCAAAGGTCAACCTTTTTTTCTACTTGTATAAAAATATGAGGAAAAAGCAAAAAGCAAGAACAATGCCATAGTTCAAAGAGGTCTATGTATAGATATTTCTAAGGATAATAAACTAAATTATACCTTCTGGAAAAGTAGCTCTGTAGTCTACAGACTCATTTGAAACCATCTCTGTAGTTGGACTCACACTTCGGGCACTTACAAGCCTATCCAAATGAGGAGTGTGTACTCTTGCATCATAGCGAACTAATTCACTGCCCAGATCTTAAAACAGAGAGAAAGAGAAAACTTGTTAAAGATTTGGTTATCACAGGTCTCCACGCCCACAAGTCACAGGCTATATGGATGTTTATTATACAACCCATATGTCCCCATGGTAATATTAAATATAATCACTGTACTTCTATGGCAGTTTCTTAGACAATACCAAAATATGCACCTTTAATATGCTTTCTCTTTCTCAGCCACAGGAAGAGCCCAAGTAATAATAAAAGTATTAGTGATATTGAGACCACACCGACAATCAATCCTGTGAAATTCTGATCTGGTTGAACGATCACTTTTCCAAGGACAGTTGAAGAGACTGCTTGCTTCCACTAGAAAAAAATAAGAAGGGAAAGTAAGAATTTGTCCAAGACTGATACAAAATATACTATCTATATGGAACCAAAGTTTCTCTGTATTCCCATTAGCACCTTGTGGTCACCATTCTAGAAGTTGCATTATGACATTCAGAACAAGAAATTCCTCAGTTTTGCCCCAGTGTTCAGGTAATTAGGAAATATTGATTAACTGAAGCATAGCTATGATACTTAGATAAACAAGCCTTTGATCTTGAGGAACTAAAGTATATATGAAGGGAAATGGATAGATAAATTATTCTAATGATACCATAGAAGTATGAACAAATAAAAATTAATTATGTCACATTTGGGAGGGTGGAGTGCATAGCAGAAAAGATATCTCATAGGAAGGAAATCATATTATAATAGGATAATAAAGCCTTGTATTATCTTTATTTCACTTTGATAATAATCTCATCGTCATTTCTTCCAGCCCCAGGGCTTTGTGATTTTTAAGATTAAAGATTATTTTGAAATTTCTCCTCTAGTTTCCACATTCAGTCTCAGATTTTGTAATTCTTTTGTGCATTTTAATTTCTTAACATTTTCAGAAGACTTCAGGAGCCCCTGAAAATTACTTTTTCTTGGGCAAGCAATATCTGGTATACATAAAATAAGACATCAATCAGCCATAAAATGGAATGAACTACAAAACACTTGCCAAGTAAAATGAGCCAGATGCCAAAATACAAATATGGTATGATTTGACTCGCATGAAATACCTAGATCAGCAAATTCATAGAGAACGAAAGATTAGAGGTTACGTGGGCTGTTGGATATTAGGGTATGACATTCTTGTTCACTGGACACATAGTATCTGCTTGGGAAGTTTTTTGAGTTATACAACACTGATCGTTACTCATATGACAAATACAACTCATGTCTCTGAATTGCACAATTAAAATTACTAAAAAGGCAAATTTTATGATATACGCGTGTTACCACTATTTAAAGAAATTAACAATTGCGCCATATCAAGTCTATTGAATTGTATACTTCAAGTGGAAAACTGGGTATGTAAGCTATATCACAAAAGAATTTTAAAAATGACGAAGGCACGTTCTTGTTCTGTGTTGTCTGATTTAGTTATGTAGTGGAAGAAGGTTAGTATTCAACAATTGAGTTTCCACCTTCCTCTGCCAAGCAGACATATCTCCTTTTATTTACAGAGTTCCATGCGCTGGGACCACTGAAGCGGGAAGGCCTCTTGGCTGGGTGAAGAGCGGGAGAAGGGGCTCTCTTGTGTTTGTCCTGTGTGTTCTGAGAATGACAGTACATGTTGGCAAGAGTATGGGATGGCGGAGAAGTAGTGTTAGTAAGATAACTTCTGAGACTTATACACTTCTAACCCAGGGGAAAGAGACAGTGTGACAAAAAAAACCCCAAACCCTCAACATTTCTCAAATCACAGCTAGGAACTGAGGCTGAGCTGATGAGCCAAAGTCAACACACAAATGAGCCTTAATGACTTATTTTAAGCCTACTGGTGACATAATTACACTGGCATCGTTATTTACATCATGAAAGGCATGCAGGAACCCCACCTCTATATTTAGCTCGCTGTTCAGTTTCAGCAGGTCATTGGGGACTGTACATAAAACAGCTTCGGAGTGCCAGTGTACACTCTCACAGCTCCGATTTCCAACTCTCAGCACTTCACCTTTGACTGCTTCAGGGTCAATATCATTTCCCTGAAAGGGAAAGAGAAAACAAAATGAAAAGGTCATTAACGCTTCACAGGTCAGTAGGAATGCTGGCAAGTTTAGAAGGCACACAAGAACACAGCGAACATAGATGATGTTTTCCAAGACGTCTGATTTTTACGGTACTCATTTGGGGGGGTGGTTGAGCTGGCTGAAAGGGAGTGTGAGCATTTCAGGACACAAACAAGGCAGGAATGAAAAGATGCGCTATCCCAAGAGATTGAATTTTAGAGAAAAGGAAAGGGGATCTTGCTTATGTCCTTATTTTGAAAACTGTCATGCATTATCGTCTTATTGCTGTCTTCAGGCCGAGTATGGGTGTTTGACGAAAAGAAAGCCGTTTTGAGTTTAGTGGCTAAGCCTGTTGAATTGCTTAACAGTGCCTTTTGTAATGATTCACTTTTAGAATCACAGAGAATGCTTTGAAAAATACCAATGCCAAGGTCTCGTCTCCAGAGAGCTAATAGAACTGCCCCATCGATACATTCCTTTAGCTGTTTGGCTGGGAAATTCCTTTTCATTCTTCTTGCCTGGTTGAACCCTGTACATAAGTAAATTTGTTTCAAAGAAAATCCCTGAAGATGCAATCATTAGGACTTGAGAGCACAATTACATTATTCTGAACAATTATTTAGTTACTAGAGGACTTTTAAACATTACCCAATTTGACATAGTTAACTTGAGTTAGCATCAGGAATGTTTAAAATATCAACATTTTGTTCAAGAGACCAATTGGCCTCAGGAAAGAAGTGCAAACATAAACACAATTTTTCATACCAAGACTTAATGAGTAGTTATTTATTAAACAGGTTGTTACTTGGAGGAGAAAGCTTCAAAACCTATTACTATTTTTCTTATGGACAAAGAACAGCTCCTAATAGAGACAGCTTAGCCCTGCAACTTCATTTTACATACTGAGTGTGTCCACCAACTGCTTTTGTACAGTATCTCATGGATTTTAAGGTGGGAAGGTCAGATATCTTTCTAGGAAGAGGAATACATGAAAGAAGGTGCTTCTTTATATTCCAAGAACATGTGGAAGAAATGAATGCAGACAAACCTTATCCTTATCATATTTCCAGAGGCGGTAGGAGCAATCTATTGATCTAGGTCAGCCACACAGGGTAATTCAAGAGAGAAGCACATAAATCTCATGGGTCACTTTGGGGCTTGAAATGACAACTTGTTGGTTAGGTCTAGGAAGGGCGCAGGCCTTACTCACAGATTGGAGGGGATTCAGAGAATGACAGAGAAAAGAGATTAAAGAGCTGGAGGGCTTGATTTATGGGAGAAGCACTTACATGTGCCTTGTGGGCTTAGGTAATAGCTAAGGGTGGGGGAAGGGAGGCCTGCAATGCATGTCCCCTCCAGAATTCATTCTTTCAGGCTTAGGATCTCCTACGATCTTAAAACAGAAGAATAAACAGCCGGAAGACTGAATTCTTCTTGATTCATAACCATCAAGGAACTCGCGATGAGTACTGACTTAGAGAACATGTTACCACCAGCATTGTATATGAAAACTGCTTTTAAAGTTGAAAACATAGATACAGAAAGAGCAACCCCAGCAGCTGTGACAATAAAAGAGGAACTGATATCAAAGCAGGAAGATTAAAAATAGATGCAGCTTAATTTTTGTATTTAAAGTAAGTGTGGCTTTATTAAGCCAGGGAAGAGAGGTTTAAAGTTTCCATTATTGATATCAACTAGTTATTAAGTAGAAGAATGCATTTGAAAAACCAGCTCGGGTCGGCAGGCATTCAAGTGACAAAATATGGTTTGTAAATAAAATGACACGAGTGAGAGCTTCAATTACGTAGACACAAAGAGCAGCTCAGAATGCCAACGATCTCATTCTAGCCTGTAAAGACTCTTGCCGTTGCTGATTTACATGAGGGGAGCTAAGCTTCAAGATGGGTCTAAGCCACAAAGCTAAGCAAGTTCTATCTGACCCAAAATCTACTTACCATCCAATGAGTGTTAGCACCACGTCTAGTTACTGCAGATATGAAGATGGATAGGAGCTTCTGCCTGCCACTGAGATGCTAAAACAAAAGCCAGTGACTGCCCATTTGTCCCCAGTGGTGATATTTTGTTTGTGCTATAACAAATAAAGCTTGTCTGTAGATCAGAGTGTGAAGTGAGCCACTAGTTAGCCGTAGAGGCCAGGCGGTGGTGGCACACACCTTTAATCCCAGTATTTGGGAGTCACACACCTTTAATCCCGGCACTAGGGAGGTGGAGACAGGAAGGAATATGGCTGGGTGGAGAGAGGAATATGAGGCAGGGTGGGGGGAGACAGGAGATCAGGGCATTCAGAGGACTTAAAGAGACAGGATACGATACCCCATTTGGTCTGAGCTTTTCACAGAGGTAAGAGCTAGTGACTGACGGCTCTGCTTCTCCAAAGACCAGCTAGAAATCACACTACAATCCCCTTACCCCCATTCAGGTTTTGGGATGTCACTCATTCATGACTGTGACAGAACGGAATAGAAAGAAGTAAAGGTGGGTAGTATTTATTAAAGCAGTATTCTAGTTGAAAAGATCTGGCAAGTGTTTGCAGCCAGGCAGCCATAGGAGAGTTCACCAATGACAGCGTGAGGTACAGGCTGCTAGCTAGACAGAAACCGTGCAGTGAGGGTGTCGGAAGCAGACAACCAGAGACCTGGTGGCTGCTGTGGTGGCATTACACTTCACTTAGAGAATCTGAGCCCTTCTCTATAGAATTCAGGCCAAAATTCTGTCTCAGAAAGCGTCAAACCAACCCCACAGGATATCGGCAGAGAACTGGGGGAACAGCTTCTAGGAAACGCTAGAAAAGCTGGATGGACCAAAATTCAACTAATTTCATCACTAGCCACTTGGGAGTCTTGATTTATTTCTTTATTTAGAGACCCTTCCTGAGACAGCGTGTTAACACAAGCACCTCCTATGTGCCCTGGGGTACCTTTTCCCCCATAGAATGCCTATCAGTGTGTGCATCTCAGGGAAATACTACTTGAGAATAAGGTATGAACACCATCAACATGAGTACGTGTAGATGCTGGGCCAAATGATGGGGAAAAAAGGAACCCTCCCATTCTGTCTGGAGGGAGATCTGACTTCACGCCTGCAGTAAGGTACTGAGAGAAGGGAACAGGCCAACCTTTAGCTGGCTGGGGCACCAGGCTGATTGGATTGGTCCAGAGTGGTACTCCTTTCTATATGTCCTTAGTGCCCAGACAGTGATGCTGGTTCCTTACCTGTGACCCGCATACTTGTTCTCATGTTCACAGTATCACTTCAAGTCTCTAAATCTCGCTGTGGCTCATCTTGAACTACTTTTTTTCTATGAGGTTCCTGCCCTCCTCTCTCTTTGAACTGAGTTTTCAGGAATGATGTTTGAAGCACGCCTATTGGCACACGCACCTTGAGCACAGCTCTACAATAAGACAAAGCCCCAGGACTGGGTAGCCAGAGGTAGTCCTGTTCCAGCACCGAATAGGGCATTTCTTCCTATAGAATCTATTCATGTGCAAAAACTCATATAAAATGACCAGGGGAAAACATAAAGATTCTTTATTCAAATTTTAGATGTTTGAAGAAAGTTTAGAGCAGGGCTAGAGAGATGGCTCAGTGGTTAAGAGCACTTACTCTTCTTCCAGAGAAGCTGAGTCCAGTTCCCAACACCTACATGGCTTATAACATGGCCTATAAATCTAGCTCCTGGGATCTGCTGTCTTCTTAACTCCACAGGTACTTACACTCACACCTGTACACACACACACACACACACACACACACACAGTTAAAATAAAACTTAAAAATGTTTAGAGTGAAATAGACAAGACCACCTGATAAAATTGAGATTATGGGGGTGGGGGAAGAGGGGAGGGAAGAAGGAGAAGAGGAAGGGAGAAGGGGAGGTGGGAGGAGAACTTGAGGAGATGGGATAATTGAGATGGAGGAAGGACAGATATGAGAGCAAGGAAAGAGGTATCTTGATTGAGGGAGCCATTATGGGGCTATCAAGAAACCTGGCACTAGAGAAATTCCCAGGAATCCACAAGGATGACCCCAGCTAACATCCTAAGCAGTAGAGGAGAGGGTGACCGAACTGGCCTTACCCTGTAGTCAGATTGAGTAATATCTTAAATGTCACCATAGAACCTTCATCCAGCAACTGATGGAAACAGAG
>LOEQ01004429.1:47459-59017 GCA_001685075.1 Bramus lutescens
GAGAGAGAGAGAGAGAGAGAGAGAGAGAGAGAGAGAGAGAGAGAGAGAAAACAACTTCATATGCTATATACAATAAGGAAATACAAAGCTGCAACTAATGCATTTCCATCAAGGCCCACACTGTTTATCTTCCAGTAAGCACATTTAGGTGAACCACACAAGGGAACGTAAAACATCATCAGGATAGCATCAAAGGGACCTGTTTGACAGATTTATGCTCAGCATTTGTTACTTTTCAATATACATGCAAGGAAGGGGTCTTAAATGCTTCATTAAAAAGCAATGCATAATTACACTCATCTTTTAGTCTTATGCCAAAAAGATTTGTTTTCAGTGCTTTGATATTTGTTGGTATAGGATAAGATATAATGCCCAAATACAATGACTCTATTGACATGGCTATGAAGTCAACAAAGCAATTCAAGTTCATTTAAGAAAGCATTTTAAGCAATTCTTACCTTAATTTCTAGTACATTTTCATTGCCCATTGAGATCACCACTGGCCTTTCAAAAGGCTTAAACACAGGATTATGCACATAAGCGAGATCAAAGTGCTTGGAAAGGACCCCGTCCAACAGGAAAAAGGCTTTGGTCTTCACAGGGAGTTGCAGGTCCAGCTGTTGCAGGGAAGGAGTGGTGCAGCAGATGATCTCCGAGTTAGAGCGATGCTGGCATGCCTACAGGAAGACAGTTTCCCACTGTCAGAGGACACAGGCAGCATCGACACAATTCGGCTATCGTGTAACTTCAAAATCCACCCAAACCACATTGATTGTCAAAAACGTTCTCCATTTAACTTCCTAACGTTGAAGAACACATTTCAGGAAACATGATAGGTGTACAATGTTCCAAACAACTGTTTTTTTTTGTTTGTTTTTTTAGGAACCCAGAGCGTGCCGGGCAGAAGCTATGGTGATGTAGCTGCAGCTGGCCTTCAGGACAAGGCAGTCTGTTGGGGGAACGGCCTCTACATTTTGTAAAGCAGCTATGGGAGAACAAGGGCTGAACTTTGAGAACTTAGAAGTTCTTGGTTCCGATCTCACTTTTAGGTTATGAGAAGTGGGGTGAAAGCATCACTCAGAAACTGTTTCCCCACTTAGGAACTACGACTGAGGTTTTCTTCACAGCATGGGAAGCTTCACCATAAAGGGCTTTGTACACTGCCTGGTTCCACGTCGTTAACATCACAGCTGACCATGCTCATGGAACCTCATTAGTGTGTTAACTGGTAAAACACTCTACAAAGTTAGTCTCCTGTGATGTTCCTGCTACTCCTACAGGGAGGTGGCATGCTGTGCCATTCTTAGGTGAAGACCCTGAGCTCAGGAAAACATACTTCATTCAGTCTGGTCACACATCTGAGGGGGGGAGTGCCTGCAACCAAGGCCATTGGCATCAGCGGCCACTATCCTCACCACGGAGCCTTGCGTCTTTCTCACTCCGTAGCCTCTCTAAATAATTCTGTCCATGTTACAATGGCTCTGCTGCTATTATTTTATATCCTTTCACCTCTCATTTCCAATCTTCCTCTTTGAAATTCTGATTTATGGAATTTTGGAAAATGCAGTTTCCTCCTGATTGTGCTTAGACGAAAGCCAGTCACACAAAGTGGTATATTTAAAGTCAAAGGGTTGCGTTTCTCCCCCAAGGAAAAGACAAACAGGCAACAACATCCCTTAGATTTCCTTTTCTTTGACAAGTAGAGTTGGAGATAAAACAATTGCTTATGCCCACAATAGCAAAAGACCTCAGGATATACATAAAAAGCACAGAATTTGCCGTGTGATGTTTTCTCCTTAATAATTTAAAAACTTATTCAGTATTTAAATCTATTTTGGAATCAGATAAAACAGAGATACAAAATGAATAAAATAGATTGCACTATCTAATTTTATATAAAATAAAATGCCATAGTGCTAAGAGCTATTTATTCCTATCATCTTGTAAAATGGAAATGAAATATTTCACTGCTACCATATTAATTCTCTGTATAATAACAAGAACCTAAAAAAACACAGATTAATCTGCAAGATTCTGGTACACAGCATGCATTAACAAATTAATCTACATTTTTGTTACATTAATTATTTCTATATTTTAATGCTGTGAGTTTACGGGAGTTAAAAAATTATCCTGGCTAGATATAGATCTACATCAGACATCACCATTAAATTTTTATTTGCCAAATAATAAATGAGTTTAATTCATCATAGTCAACTTTATACTCTTTAAGCCCCAGGAAACTGAGAAGGAGCATACACCTCTCCATAAGGCAGTGTTTAGAAATGACCGTAAAGGAAGGGATAATTAAAGAGCCAACAGTAGAACATCCCTTAGATAGTTCACTACTATCCAGTACTAACATGCAGAGCTATTGTACGCTGTGTTTCTGACTCAAACAATAGAAATTTGTATTATTTCCACATATAAGATAGATAAAATTTGTATGTTTGAGTCTTCTTGGGGGTATGCCTCTAATATCAGACACCCGGAGGGCTTCAAGCAAACATTTAATTATAAATAAATGGCCGAAGCTGAGAATTGTTCTGTAGATCATCTTTGGGTAAAGAGATGAAAGCAAGCTCCCCCATTATTTTAATAATGGAGGCTTGCTCTTCAGCAAATGAATCATGTATCAGAGCCAACTTTAAAAAGTCACATGCCAACACCAAAGGGGGTAACTGTTATTTTTATTTGTTTAAAGTAAAATTGTATCTTGGTTGTGGAGAACGGACGTCTCCTAAATTAATATCAGTGGTATTCTAACTTTGTTTGTGGCCATGTATGGGGATCGGCTTCCAGGTCCTTCACTTCATGCCGTGACTCCTTGGAGTACCATCTCTCGGAAATATGATAAGAATCTAATAACACGCGTTAGAGGTGATGCAATGTGGGATGATTGAGAGGGTCAAGGGAAATCTCATTTGGGATGACCTTATTGTTTGGTGACTTAGCTTGACATTTTTAGTCCCAAATTGCTTTTCATAATTAAGGAACAGAGTAGCTTTAGTCTTTAAGAAATATTGGATGGGAAATTTCAAAGAAAGTGCTCTAATTCAATCTATCACTTGCCTAATTGAGAGTGTATGCGAGAGAGGGCACTTGGAGCCCTTTACTTCAAGTAGAGTGTATATGTCCAGCGAGAGTGTGACATTTCTTCGCAGAAAAACTGCAACAAAATATATACCTTTCTGAGGTTTATATTAAAGCTATGGCTGTTTCCTTTGTTTATTTGTTTGTTTTTCTTTTTGAAAAAGGGTTTTATTTAGCCCTAGTCTGGTCTTGAACTTGCTACATGGCTGAGGCCAACCTTAGGCTTCTGGTCCTCCTGCATCCATCTTCAGGATGCTGTGATTATAGACACATACCACCATGGCTGGCCTTATGTGACCTACTGAAACTGTTAGAGCAGCAAATGGATCCATCACCTTTAAGGATAAATTATGGTTGAGTTTGCAAATAAAAAAGGAGATGTAGAGAAGTGAAAAATACCACCAACATCTAGGATTAATATATTCTAATGCTTTCTTGTTACTTGATAAAGGCACTTTATTAGCATTCCGTGTGTGCATTAGAGACAAAGGCAGTGGGAAGGAGATGCAAGGAAATAGGTTTTAGATTCATAGCCTAAAACGCAGATGTGATTTTACTTATCTATTTTTTATCAAGAGGTGTTTAATAGTTTAAAATTTCTTAACTTCACTAGTCTAAATCATGTCTTTGATTATATATATATATATATACAAGAAATACATCAATCTGTAATATATGTCTACATGTAATGCTTTTCTATGTATAATTCTATGTATGATATAAACTTATTTTGCTTATTGGCATCATGTAGTATGTATTTAAATAAAATAAAAACTATTAGCATGACTAAAACATAATATTTGCACTTCTCATTCATAAAAATGTCTATCTCACATCTTTCACTTGAAAAACGTATCAAAAGCTGTGTTAGGTTTCTATTGCTGGGAGAAAGCACCATGACCAAAACTAACTCGAGGAGAGGCTTGTTTCATCTTACAAGTCTCAGATCACACTCCGTCTGAGGGTCGTCAGGACAGGAACTCAAGGAGGGAGTATGGAAGCAGGAACTGAAGGAAAGATTGCAGAAGAATTCTGCATATGGGCTTGTTCTCCCTCTGTAGGTGGTCATATCTTTCCCACGACCATCTACAGAGGGCGGGCACCATTCATACTGGGCTGGCCCCTCCAGCATCAATGATTAATCAAGACAATGCCCCCAGACTTGCCTGCAGGCCAATCTGATGGAGGAGGTCTCTCAACTGTGGTTCCTGCTTTGCAGATGAACCCGGCTTGTGACAAGCTTTTGTTTGTATCAACAATTTCGAAACTACTGCCTCAAACTGAAGGTCTTCATTGATATATAAATGGGTGTGTGCATGTGCGTGTGTGCTCACATGTGTGTGTTCATGTGCACATGTGTATGTATGAATGTGATTACAATGTCAGCTCAAGATTCTATTGTTGAATAAAAAGTGCCATTTGACCTCTGCTGTAAAGATTCCTCGTGAATATTAAAGGCAAAGCCTAGATGTCCCTGTGCACTGGAAGCCTGGTGGTGGAGGCATGGCTCTGAGCAGCCACTCCAAGGACTTACCACGGTGTAGTTCATTCCCACTTCACGCACATTTATGACCAGCTTCGGGATGCTGACTGAGTTCAGGTTTTTTCCAATCCCTGTTATTGTGCTTCCACCACTGGCAAAATAAAAGAGAAAACCGGAATATTCAGAGGTTTTCCACCAAGTCTTTAGAGGTTTATACTCAATGATAATGAGTAATAAGGTTTTATGCTCAATGATAATGTTAGAGTGCTAGCCAGAGTTGAATGGGAGCTAGGGTTACACTTCTCTGGAAGTGTGAGAACATTTCAAAGAAAATTTTGTAAGCTGTAGAAAAGTCTATATTTTTACTGACTAAATGTGGAAAAGAAATGAGTTTTACACTCTGAAAAGTACAAAGGAAAACGTCCGCGATCATTGTTGTGAGACTCTAGAATGAGCAGAAACAGGAGAAGCTGAACTCAGTCCAACAAGATACTGGCTGCGCAGAGTCTGGTAGAGGGGAAAGAGTGTGTAAAGAAATCCCAAGGTGTGAGGAGAGGCAAGGGAGAGGTGGCCTGTCAGGAACTGCACTCAGTTGAGAGCAGACACAGACGCACATGCACGCTCTAGACGACATAGGTGTGTATAAACTAAGGCACTGGGTTAAACCGTTTTTCTCTAAGTTGTCTAAAGCATAACTGGATAGGAAGAATGCTTCTTGGCATGAGGTGCCATCGATAAAGTCAAGCTGTCCCTGAATCCCAAATGTAATTCCCCACTGAATTGGAAAGGTGCCTTCAAAAGAAACACCACTGCATTTAAGTGAGGAATGAAAACGTGAGGCTGGTTGTTTCTGCAGTCAAATCACCGTCTGTTCTTGCTCTTCTTCTCCCCATGGGCAGCTTTCACTTACCTAATGAAAGATTTGGTCGGGTAGATTTCAGAGACCATGGGGTCCTCCCGGTAACTGAAGCTGCTTGTCTCTCGGTTAGCTAAATCAATTTTCAATTTCACGGGAAACTCGGCAGAGATGGTTTGGGCTGGGGTGTAGCATTCAAGAATACTATCTGATACACTGAACAGAATCAAACAAACAAAAGAACAGAAAGGAGGGAAGGAAGAAAAGCAGACATTAGTTATTAGTGATATAAATAATCCAAAATTATATCTGTAAGTCAGAAACCATAATCCTGTGGAGTTTCCTGAGGTGGTCTAGGAGACAAACTCTTCCTAGAGTAGGCTGTTTACATTCAACTGGGTCCCACACTTAGCCTTGTTGAAAGGCCATCTGTGACTTCAAAACAATTGATGGTCAAGCAACCTTCAAAGCACATTTGGTACTGGAGCAAACTTAGCTGCTTCAACTCTAAGAAGGAGAAACATAACCACCTTCCAAATCTAACCTCACCCATTTCTTCCCCTCACATGTCTTCTTTAGCCTTGAATCTTAATAGAAATGCTTATTTTGATGTAATGCCAATAACCAGAGCCTCAAGCTCACTCTGTAGCTGGGATAAGACTCAGTGCAGTAAAGGAGCGGATAGCGAGACAAAACTCAGAAGGGGGATAAAGCAATAAAAAGGAAGGGTAGAAAAATCAGCAAAGGGGGTGGTTGGATGTGGGAAGCAGGGAACCATCAGCAGGAGAGGAAGTCATAAATAAACATCTTTACTATGCTTTGTTTGCACAGACGCAAGAGAGCTTGGCGTGATGCATCAGGTACAGACATTAATACAACAAAAAAAGCTACAATACCTTTTCAAAGTACATGTTTTCCCACCAATTGAAATGTGTCTAGAATTCCCGCTGTTTAGATATTTTCCAGTTAACGTGAGCAAAGTCCCTCCAGCCTTAGGACCAAAACTTGGAGAGATTCTTGTTATTACAGGATCCTGAGTAGGGAGCCAAACAAAAATGTAACTGGTAAATTCCATCATTTAAGTAGATGAAATAAAGATCAAACGTCCTAGGTCATGAACACAGTAATTCTTGGACTTACTACATAGGAAAATGTACTGTATTGTGTTGCCCCTCGACTGTTGGAGATGATTACAGACACATTGAAGTGTTCATTCATCGCAGGACCAACTGTGCACTTCAACCTAAAAAAAAGAAAGCAAGACTTAATATGTTTCAAATGCACATGCATTTTCTGGTTTTCTGGTTTGGCGGCTGGTTGTGATTGTGAGCTCATGAATGCAAATGGCAAGCTTGGTTTCATGGAAGCATTAGGTCAAAAATCACATAATTCTATTTTTTGAGTGATTACGCCAAACTTTGTGTCGACAATAATAGGAAACTTCAGACCTCACCATGGCAAACTTCACCAGCTAAGAAGCACATGATAATCTAAGCTTATAAAATTACATGGTTGGCACATGTAAGATAATGATTGCTATCTCAACAGCATATGAAGCAATGTGCCATCGATGAACAAGCCAACTTTCTTCATCAACTTATGCCAGCAGCTATATTTCTGTGACTGTAGTTGTGACAAGTTTATTTAAATCATGGAGAGGAAGAAGACTATGGCAGTTTTTCCATAGAATTATTAATATTCCTGTGCCATGTTGGGGGTGTAAGTATTCATGTGGAAGCCAGAGGTCAACCTTGGGTGTTATATCTCAGAGGCCATCTACCTGGTTTTGAGATGGGCTCTCTCACATGCACTTGGACATGCCCGATTAGGCTAGACTGGCTGGCCAGCAAGCCCCAGAGATCTTCCTGTCTCTGCCTCCCCAGTGCTGGATTACCAGTGAGCACCATCATGCCCAGTCTTTTATTGGGCACTGTGTATTGAATTTGGGTCCTTGTACTTGCCTGGCAAGCACTTTGGCAACTGCAACATCTCCTTAGAAGCCAACAGAGCCAATTCTTCATCAGTAATCTTATATAGTTTAATATGTAATACATATAATATAAAGCTGAATATAATTTGTTTCACTAAGTAACTCCTAAAAAAGAATGCATTGTGTTTTTTCTTTATGGATCTTAATTCATCTTGCAATAATGAGGTTTTGAGAACAAGGGATGTTTCTAGGGTGAACTTGCTTTTGTCTTTGGGCTAGCAAGCTTGACATTAATTGGTTTTAGTTTCATTAAAATGTATATGTTAAGGTGTTTTATCACACTGGAATGGAATCTATTAGATACATTCATTCTCTAGAACAAATTCAACCAAAAAGATTCAACTGTTAAAACTTCAGTTGTTGCTACTACAATATAACAGGTAACTCCTGCATTACCCACTCAGTGTAGAATTTGAGATGGGAGTAGGGATGTGTAGGATAGACAGAGGAGAACAAGCACAGGCCTTGATCAGAGGGCTGAACTTGCCAGTCTGTCGGCTCTGATCCCTTAGTTTGGCGAGGCTGCACCCCAGCTTTCTGAACTTTAGGTAAGAATGGAACTGACACCTCTCAGTGTTTGGGGAGAAGCCAGGAGGACAGAGTGCCAATGACTACTACCTGAATATAAACTTAAGTTCATCAAGGAAGTATCTCAAAGGTGTGATGGATGGGGTCACCCCTGTAGCGAGGACCAGCAGGTGGGTCGTGATAAGAGGACAGATGCCACTGTTTACTGATGGCCACAGGAGGCTTTGGGAACAGTGTTTGGAGTCTAGAGAGGAAGGGCCACTATTTCAAGTGACACAGACAGTTTCTGCAGAGCTTTCATTTTAGTAGTTTCAAAGCTCCTGGAAGCCCGGCTAGTAGGACATTTCGGTAGGTAAGGTCACAAGCCTCGTGACCTGACCTTACCATACAATCCTAGCCCTGGGAACTACAATGGAAGGAGGTGACCAAATTCCTGGAGTCGTCTCCTGACTTCCACAAGCGATGCTCTGTGTGCAACAGTAGGCATAGATTTTCGTCACCACACAAAACCAGTGAAAATACAAGTATTAAGCTCCAACTGTGCATAAAAATTAAATCAAGCAAACAAGTCCAAAAACAACCAGTGGCTACTGAATCCATCTTTTCTTTATGGAGGCCACGTCACCCTTTTCTTTCTCTGAGTCTCTCCAATGCAGAGACCCGTCAAGACCCTTATTAATTCATGATGAACATGTTGAGTGCTCTTTTTTCGAAACTGTAATTAAAAGCCCACGCCTGTCTTCCAAGCCCGGCCCAGCAAAGCCACTGCGTTCCTTACGTATTTGTTGTGCTCTCAATTAGGGCCAAGGTACAGCTCTCATTGCCAAGCAGAACTTTGGTTTTCTTTAAATCAAATTTATTATTCTTCTTGAATCCAAAGTCCCAGCCACATATGGTCAGCATCGTTCCTCCTTCAAGGGGCGCGCTAGTGGGGAAAACCTACAAGGATAAAACAGAACTTAAAAAGAAAGTACAGCATAATGTAATTTTTTTCATATTGTGGAAACCAAGCAAATTATGTATTATATTTTAATATTTATTTTATTTCGAGAAATTTATGTGTATATGTTTCTGTGTGTATGTTTGTGCTTGTGAGCACCTTGACTATGAAGGTCACAAGAGGACATTTGATTCCCTAGTCCAGGAATTACAGCTGGTTGGGAGTCACCAAACATGGGTGCTGGGAAGTAAGCTCGGGTCCTCTGCTAGGCATCTCTCCAGCTCCCTGGATCTGCTTTATACATACCCAGTTGTATTTCTTACATAAGATTTTCAGTAGCTTTTAAATATGGTAACTATTTGATACATAACATACACAAAATTATGTAATATTTAATACAAACAACACATTTCCATTGGGAAAAAAATCAAAACTAAGAGATCCACAAATCAGTATTGTAGTAAGTTTTCTGATTCTCTTTGACATTATTTTACCTCATTTTAAAGATATTTTTCCTCATATGCCATGTTCAGTGAATAAGAGGCTCATCTTTGGTGTATTAAAAGTGAATTCTGGAGATTCTGAAAAGACGGTAGCAGCCATGATAAACCATAACATGAGGCATTTATGCCGTCTGGAAGGCAATAGTTCCTAGACTAAAACTATTTAGGCAAAACACACTTCCAAGTTAAAAATAAGCTTCTTGTGGGGAGCTGTGTGACAATTGAGAAAGGAAATGCTCTTTTGGGGGGACACATTGTAAATTGTGCTGTAAAGTACAATGGTGGGAAAATGAAGTGTGAAGATGGAGAGACTCCCACCCCGCCTAGGCCTGCACCAAAGCCTGTCCGGCACCAGCTTACAGTTAGGAAGAATGTACAGAAGAATTCAAATTTGCAAACATTCGCTCCTCCCTCAATAAATAATTACAAACCAATGTCTTAACTCACCCTTGTTACAAAACCCTCATAAAGTCTTTGCTTAATGCTTTTATGATCACCATTTTTGCCATAAAAATCCATTACATAGCTGTGTCTTTCATGAAAACTCACCTCATCTCTGTCTAGCCAAATGAGAACTGCTGGGGGAAAAATATGTTTATTATGATATTAGTAATCCAGCAGAAGAGAAGAAGCATTGGCCAAGACTGCCACATGGCCGTTGCTCCTTCTAAAGAGGTTTTCTCTATCCAAAACAGTAGCTCAGGCTGCTGTAGGCCTGCTCCTTCTGCCTCCATCCCTTGCCCTGCTCCACGTCCAAACTGAAGCCCGTCACTCAGCACACACCATTGCTCTCTATGAAGTGGCAGAGACTTGGCCATCATTGAGAAAAAGCACAGAGTTGTCCAGCAGCTGCACTGACCAGAGACAACAGTGACAAGAAGTCCTGTCCAAGAGGACGGCTCTGTGTTAGCATTCGCTGAACTCAACGGCTCTGTGTTAGCGTTCGCTGGGCCGAACACGGTCCCAGCGGCTTATGGAGGAACTGCCGCTCTTCCAGGGGAAAAGGAAGGAAGTTGTCGTAGACCACACACCCTTGCATAGCCCCAACAATGGGCTGGCAAACTCTGAGTTATCCTGAAGTGCAGAGAAACTCTCTGGGCAGGAAAGGAGTGTCCTGCATAGAGCCCCAGAAGCCAGAACTCCCACCTGTCTGGCTGTCACAGGTGAAAGATCCCATCACTGCTGAGGGTATTCCAACAAGACTTTCGGATTGTTAGTGAACTCCACTAAGATAAAATATGAGAAAGCATTCAAAAAAATGGAGATTAAGTTGTACTACTGAAGCCACTTTCTGGTTTAGCAGGAAAAACAAAGCCACAGACATGCGGATGGCAACACACTGCTGCCTGGTCTGCTGTTGTTCTGTATCTGGGACTCTGATCAATGATGTAGTTCTGTTGTGTCTCTGAGATCATCTTCAGTCCTATAAGACGTGGTGACCCCCTTCCCTGCCCAATACCCTCAGGATATATTGGGAAAATGCCCCTCATTTTCTGAACATTTCTCCTTGCTCTCAAAGATCAGATGGCACATTTGAAACAATGGATTGGGGTTATAATCCTGAGATCACTCATATCTAAAAGTGCAAAGACTCTCAGCCATTGAACACTGTGTACCTTGAAAAGCAGGTTGATGTGTATGTATCAGAATGTGAAATTCTATACATCAGCTGGATTTGCGCATATAGAGTTGAGGGCAGCAAAGCAAAGGGACAATCTGTCTTGTTTTTTTTTACAGCAAGAACACCAAATGTCACGGTCTAGTACAGCATGAAATCTTTCTAACAGCGATGGGTGGGGGCGGGGTGGGCTGGGCTGGAGGGATTTATAGACTCAGCTGTGCTGCTTTCCTCTTACTGTATGGCGCGTGCTTCATCAGCATGTGCATGATACTCTGCAAACTTCTACGTTTACTTTGCTTTTACTTTTAAGTTTTGTTTTGGGGGTTGGGTTGCAAGGGCAGAGGGCAAAAACAAGGGGACTGGGAGAGGACTGGGATCAGGATGAATAATGTGAAATCCACAAAGAATCGATAAAAAGTTTCAAAAAAATCAACTGTAGAGTTCTGGACTTCAGAAAGAGGAGGGAGGAGGAAGGCTTATATGAGAGACTACGTGTTTCTAGAAAGCTCTAAGCTATTTACTCTGTTTTCAGCTTTTTTTTTTT
>LOEQ01004429.1:59022-76970 GCA_001685075.1 Bramus lutescens
AAAAAAAACAAGCCTTTCATGGTTTCATGGTTAGTAAAGAGAAGAAGCATACTGGTCAAGAAGAAATGTTTCTCCTGGTCAGGTTATCAGTCTGCCTTCTTAAATACTGATGTGGATAGCTTTGAAAAGCGTTGAGACTTGACTGACACACACACGCATGTGCACGCATAAACACATCACACATACCACACACACATACCACAGACATATCACACATATACACACATATGACACACACAGACACACACTCAGGACAGTTGTCATAGACTGTGAAGACTTCAAGTTTCTGGCTCCTGAAACTGCCAAAGCTGTTTGGAAAAGTACACAGTTACATGTGAGTGTTTAAAGAAGACTGAAGGACACAGCAAGGATTCAGAGTTGCTATTCTCTGCTTTCAGTGCATTCTCTGGCTGGTCAGTCCAAGAATTGATAATTGTATCGCACCTAGCAGAAAATGGTTTTATTGAAAAGCCAGCTAACCACTGCAAATCTGGCTCCAAACCGTAGCTAAATGGAAACAGCCATGCACTCCAGCTGGGTTTCCACTCTGCTACTTTGTTTACTTGGAGCGAACCAGGTGACCCAGACCTTTAACTTGAATCTTTCACAAGAGGCTTTTACTAAAGTCCAACTGATCTACATGCAGACAGAAAAAGTCAATACTGGGTCCTTGCTGAGGAAATATTTTCAAGCGAAATATACATGGGCCAAGAGGTTTTTAAAAAAAAACACCCCTGATTTTCAAACCAATCTTTATGAAATAAAACAACACTTAACTAGGCAATGCCAGTGCTGCAAGGCTTCAGCACCAAGGCTGCCATCCTTGCTGGGAACTAAGATCTTCAAGAGCAGGGTGCACTTGTCTCTTTTTGAACTACATGTCCCAGCACATGATCAGGAAGTATTTTCAAAGTGAATTAAAAGAATGAGATGGCTTATAGAAGTGCGAATGTCAGTACAGCTATTCCTAGAGTCATCATTTCTCATTCAAGTACATTGAGACAAGATTTAAGCCACCCACAGGTGGAAAGGGAACTGACCTCTATGAGTAAGGATCGTCAGTCTGTGTGGTTCAACTCAGGGGCCCCCATGTATGCCATGGACCTAAGACCTCTCTCTGTGGAGTTGGAGGCTTCTGCTTGGGCACCTGGCCTAGAGCAGGCAATGAGGAATGAGTGGGGGTGATTCAGAAGGGAACAGATCTGAAGTGGGGAGCAGTGCTGCTCACTCTCACCCTCTGTGCATCACACATGGACCTAAGGGAGAGCAGCCACCCTAGAGAGGACTTCGGGAGCACTTCAGATGCAAAATGAGGTGGTGTCCTAACTCCACCTTAGGGACAAAGCTAAGATAGAAAGGGCTGGTGACCCCCCACTTTAATGAATAAATTGATTTTTGCATTCTTTTTTTTTTGGTTTTGGAATTTGTGTTTACCAAAAAATCTTCATGAGAGCTGACAGATGTTCCTACCTTATAAACTGCAGGCAGACAGATCTCTTGAGTCCATGTGCCACTGGGGCATTCATCAGAACGCACACATTGATCGTGGCACCAGCCACACTGCACAAAGGAAGGAGCAGAGAGACACTGACTGCAAGATTGGAAATGTCCACAGCCCAGGCCATTCAGTGGGATCTTGGAGATCTGCAAAGAAAAAGGACAGAAAGAGTTTCTAGAAGGGTTTGGGTTTGCTTAAGTGAGAACTGCATGTGTAAAAGTTTCATATAAATATCACCTGAGGGCTGGAGAGATGGTTCAGTGGTTAAGAGCTCTGGTTGCTCTTCCAGAGGACCCTGGTTCAATTCCCAGCACCCACATGGCAGCTCACAGATGTCTAACTCCAGTTCTAGAGGATCCAACACCCTCATGCAGAAAAAAAAAAGCCAGGCGGTGGTGGTGCATGCCTTTAATTCTAAGCACTCAGGAGGCAGAGGCAGAGGCAAGCAGATCTCTGTGAGTTCAAGGCCAGCTACAGAGCAAGTTCCAAGACAGGCTCCAAAGTTACAAAGAAACCCCGTCTCAGAAAACAAAAACAAACAAAAAAAGAAAAAGGCAAAAAATATCTCCTGATAGCATCTAATTAGGAGAGCATCTATGTGAAAACCCCACAATAATAGCTTTAAGTGATCTAAAAAGTCAAACTCCTCCTTTTACTACCGGCACATACATGATAAAATGTTAATGCTGTTTGCTAGATATGCTGTGCACCTGAGATACTTGCTGCTTGGAAGGCAGAGACAGGGCTGTGAGTTCCAGGATCTTGACAGCACAGCCTGAACTAACTCACTAACACCCACCCCAACCACAACTTCAAGAAACATCATTACTGTCTAATCCATGAGCACTGTCCTATAATGCTAAACATTCTACAACGTTTAGAGACGAGGCTCTGTTTAAGATGATTTTAAAATAACAAGAGAGACCAATTGAAGCTGCAGGGGAAGCATCTGAAACCCTGGAAAGTTCTATGTACAGTCACATACCATTCTGGTATCAAGGCACACATCTCTCTCTTAGAGGACAGGGTTTTCTGGCTGGAGTTAAATTCTTGTGTGTGTCGCCAGAATTTATCTGCCTGCTCTTGGGTTCTGTGTTAGGACTGTAATTTGCATTCTGCAAGGTTGTTTTTTTTTTTTTCCACTGATAAACAGGACTGAAGAAGAGGACAATCTAAAGAAGATGCCCTCAGGCCTCACCTCCCTTGGATGATAGATAACTCTACTTCAGTCAATCTCTGGAAGACTCAAGAAAGAACTAGACAGAGGAGATATGAATCTAAGACTGAGAGAGAGATTATTAAAACAACAGCACATAATATCTAGTTAAAAAGAACCAAACCCATGGAAATTCCAATGGAAACAGGCCTTACCTTCTTCCCTGTGACAA
The DNA here is from genome assembly GCA_001685075.1 of Bramus lutescens. NCBI lineage: Eukaryota > Metazoa > Chordata > Mammalia > Rodentia > Cricetidae > Bramus > Bramus lutescens. The sequence continues at coordinate 61,909 of LOEQ01004429.1, forward strand.
CCAGTGTGTAGCCATTTTGGTCTGATGGCTGTTTAACAATAACTTCTGGAGACACAGGCTGGGAATCCAGGAGGAAGTTCACGTGAGGTGTGGAAGGCACAGTCCGGGAAAGCACAACCTGAGAAAGAAAAGAAAGCACACTCATTCCAAGGGACTAACTTTAAACATAGAACAGCTAAGTGCATCAGTGTTCCAACTAAAGACCGGCGGTTCCCGGTTAGAAATCAATACCACATCTTTTCATCACCTGCCTTGAAGCCAAGTCTTCTGAACCCTCACTTTTTGCCCATGGTCTCAGCAGCTTCTAGGGAAAGATCTTGTGAACAATCAGCCGGCACATTCAAATCAATCCTTACAAGTGTGCGGGCAGCTGGAAGAGCCAAAACTCTCCCCAGAAGGAAGCCACCACATAGGCTACATCGTCCTTGGATTATTCTCTAATTTGTCCTTTCAACCTTCCCCATGGGGCAGTTTCCCTTGACATCATGCTAAGAACAGAAGATAGGGAGTCCATAAACCTGGGGCTGATTCCAGTTTTGCTGCTCTTAAGCTGTATTTATCGATCTTATGAGGTTAGAATAGACCCCGGCTGTTGGAATTGAATTTTTTTAAATAACACTGTCTCGTGATATGAGATTACTTCTGTTACAAATAAAGTTTTACATTTTGTCCTGTCTAAAAATAAGGCCTGGTGGCTTTAACAATGTCTGAATGATGTGTACGGAGAAATGGTGTTAGTCTCACTTTCAGGTATTTGTCATTAGGGATATTCCCCAGTGATAGGACTTCACTCCTTCCTGTTTCCAGACCCCAGTGATAATGGAAGTTCAGAGATAGATGGGCAGGGGATATGGTAACAGGAGTGCTCTTAGCTGAGTGCAGCTCTTAGGATGGCTTGCACATGCTCAGAGAGACTCTTGTTGTCAATACACGCACAGGGGGTGTGGGAGAGGAGGCTGGTGCGAACTGGGCTCCACTCTACTATGGCATTGCCCTACATTTCCAAGAAACCTTTACAAGCTGCATTTTCAAAGGGTACTGGTTTGTCATATGAAATCCTAGGACAGCTATGGGCACCCCGAAGTTAGAATAAAAAGTGAACCAACCAACCAACCAAACAAAAAAAAAACACTCCCTCAGCCATAATTTTTCATTCACAAAACAGAACTGCAGATTAGAGTAGTGATTAAGGGCTTGGTACTCAAAAACATACAAAATACACTTATTTTGAAGAAAAATAGCCATTTTTTTCTTCTTTAACACAATGAAAAGGCCAAGTAGCCTGAAACAATGTGGGATGATTTCCAAGTGTTTAATTTGTTCTCATGGGGTGAACTGTTAATAACAAAACTAACTAAATGCGCATTGAGCCATAAAAATTTAACATCGTGACATTTTTGTTCTACTCCAAGCACTCAACACATTGAAAACACCTCCATTAAACAGGGCAGTTATATTTGCACAGATATTTAATGATGACTCGAAGGTCATGAGGTCAGGATGGAAATTACTGTTATTTCCTACATTTAGGACTCAATAGACATTTGTGACCTCTGTGGGCAAAGCAAAGAGGAGTTTAACTTCCAGTCCCTTACCCGCACCCCTGGGCTGCTCTCCTATCAGATGCTGAGGATCTCAACCCTCTAGACCATGTCATCCGAATTTCAGCTCTTCAATTTTGCCATCTTAAACCCCTTGGGTGCTTAGCTTCTCCCATTCTCTTCAACCCATTATTTCCTCTTTGAATACAAAGTTGTTTTTTTTTTTTTAAATCTGCTTTTATCATGCACAAGTCCAAAACCAACACAAACATCAGCTTGTTAACACTAGGTCTTCTGTGATTTTCATTTCCTTGATGACTATGGAACAACTCTTGGCTATTTGCATTTTCACCCCCCTTCCTGGTTTCCTCAGTGCTCCTCAGACCTACTACATAGGGATCATCTCCCAGAACACTTTCTAAAGGATGTCTTGCATTTTCTTCATACTGCTGTCACGTGGTATGTCAGGACTGAAGTTGCAGAGCCGTATGGTAATTCTATATATAACCTTGCTCTGTTTAGAATTTCTTGTGTCTATAATAAGCAATCCCTTCTTAATTCCTAGATGGTTATCTTGACTTTATCACATATCTGATTAAATGCACTTCCCTTTTGTTTTCATAGAGAAGCTCTGCTCTTTGCATCCCTGGACTTGGGTGATGGATTTGTTTTTGCCTTCTCTGATTTTTCAGCTGGAGACACCATACATACACTGTCATTGTAGGTAACCACGTCAGACATGATGCTAAGTGCTTCTTAAGAGATCAGAGTGGCCTTTCACAATTATTCTGGATGAAAAGATACTGTTTTCGTGCTTTCAATAAAATCCAAAGGAGAATTTAGCTAGAATGTGCAAGAGTCAGGTTTCCCAGAGGCTTTACCTAATGCCAGAATCCATGTGCTTGACCCCTCCTTAAAAACCCAACTGTTTGGTTCTAGGAGTCCAGAAGTAAGTACCAATCTGAAGCTTAAAGTCAGAACTCTCAAAGAGCACTGGGGAGTTGAAACTAGGACAGTCTTCACAGTGCGTGCTTGCCCGGTGTTCCTTGTTTCAGGAATCTTGGCTTCATGAGTCAAGCGTGCCTAAGAAGGTCTCTCTGTTTTGAGTAGCACTGATGACTCACAGGACACCAAACTAGCCTAGCCGGCAAAGTTCATGGACTAGAATGGGTGCTGTTTGCTACAGAGATTGGGCAGCAGGAGAAGGCGGGAAGGCCACGAGAAGAAGGGGTGAGTCTTTGCCTTTGCACTGATGAGCAGAGTCCTTATCACACATGCAAATACCTTTTCAGTTCATCATTAGCCTTTTCTCTGCAGGAACACCCACTGCATGGAAATGCCAAGAATGCTTTTTCTATCATTAATCCCTCCTTCTCTCTCATTGCCAGAATCCTAAATAATTGAGTAACCACTAAAATCCTCAAAACACCCCTGAAGCAATGCTTGCAAGAATTAGGAGTTGCTTTTTGTTGTCATGGAGATATTTCTAGTTACAGATCAGAATTTGGCATGTAAGTTTAATTCTTATGATAAATCACTTGGCAATCTGAGAATAATTAGTATGAAATAGAAGACTGGCAATTATCTTTTGAATTTCTACTGTGTCCATGACTAATGCTTAGCATTTAGACCACAAAACCTTTTTCTTTAATGATCCTGAAAATGTAGCCCTAATGCATTGTTTGGGGGGGGGTGCGAGGGAAGAATTCGAATTTACTTGCTCCTTGCAGTTATTAGACCACATAAACTTTCTCAATAAAATATCTGAGAGAGGATGTGAGAAAATACTACACGAGCAAATAAATAAAACAATGTGGTTTCACCCAGAAAATTTGTAAATGTGAACAAAATAATTTTATGTGAGATAGTATAATTCATAAAAACCGAATTTCCCTAACATACACATAGAATTTATTTTCAATTAGACAACTTTACAATTTAATTTTGTTCAAAAACAGATGAACACAATTTAACATAAAATCCATCTATGTGGCTATTTACTTCAGCAAATGTTTCTGCTGCTCTTTTTTAAAGTAGACAATTCAAAAAGTTTCATATGAGAAGGGGAAGAGGAGGAGGAGGAGAAAGAGGACGAAGAAGAGGGAGTGTGGTGGTTGTAGGATCAGTAGGAATTTCAGTGGTCACTCAAGTCTCTCCAAGAATATGAAAGGGTAGGACATGCCCTCAATGCCCAGCAACCCTGATTAAATGCCTTCTTTGGCTGTCCTCTGAAGACACACAGTGGCTTTCCAGGTCCTTCAAGGAACGCACCCTCAGCCAGGCTATTCTGATCTAACCACTCCACCTCCTCTGTATGACACTTTCGCTCATGTGATCCACCACAGAAGTCTGGGAAGTGCACTGCATCCCACCGTGGCCATTTCTGCAGTGAGAATTCATCCCTCTTCCTTCCATCCCTGAAGCTTCCAGTCTGCCTTAGAGAGGTGTAGCTTTTAGTGTCTACGCAAATATTTGCAATCATGACTGCAGTCAACTTTGAAATACTTTCAGTAGCTCAAAAAGCACCAATATCCCTTTACAATCATTGTTCAACCTCCCCACCCTCTGATAACTACTATTCTACTCTCTCTCTCTAATTTTTCCTATTCTAGACATTACATATAAATGGAATCTGATATTATCTGGACTTTGTGTTGGCATTTTCCACTTAGTATATGTTTTTAAGGTTCATCAGTGCTCCTGTTGTCAAACAGTATTCTGCCCTTTATTTAGACCACATTTTATGTATCACTCGATGAGCATTTGGGTGGCTCCTACACTTTGCCTCTGAATAATGCTACTAGGGATAGATGTGAGCTTCTTGTGTGAACATATACTTTCATTTCTCCTGTGTGCTGCATCTAGGATAAGGATTTTTAAAACCTTCTGGTAGCCCCATTTTTAACTTTTCAGAAGAACTGCTAAGCTTCTTCCCCTGGTGTCTGTACTACTCCATGTTCCCACCAGTTAGTGCTACCACATGCATTTCCTTTTCTCTTTTCTTGTACACTTTTCTGAGGCAGGGTCTCTCTACATAGCCATGGCTGTCCTGGACCTCACTACGTAGATCAGGCTGGCCTTGAATTCACAGAGAACTACTGGCCTCTGCTTCTCAAGTGCTGGTGTTCTGGGCTTAAGGGTGTGTGCCACCATATCTGGCTCTACTTTCCATTTTCTTAATTATGGCCATTTTAGTGGGTGTGTAGTGGTACTTTATTGTAGTTTGGGTTTATGTCTCTATGTTTATTACCAAGTGCTTTTTTTTTTCCCCAGAGGAAAGTTTTTGCCATCCCTGCTTAGCACCCATACTCATGGTTTTGAAGAAGGTTTCTTCACAGTCAGAATGAGCCTCTATGGTGCAGGGTCCTAGAGAGACTGGTAAGTGGCAGGGTAGATGCTCCCTGGAGAAGCAGAGTGGCAGAGGTGGCACACTCTCCAGACACCTGGGGAATGGTGTGGGGCAGTGGAGGTGGAGGGGGCAGTGGGGTTAGATCAGCATGGGTGAGGGTGGGTTCCAGGAAGAACAGTGAGCCACTGCTGCTGTCATGCCTGCCTCGCTGTGACCGACTGCGTCCTCAAGAGCAAATAAACCCTTCCCCTTCACATTGCTTCTGTCAGCATTTTGTTACAGTGACGGGACAAGTCACTAAAGCAACTTCCGGATTAGTATTGCAGACACATTGACTACAGGACAGCCAGTCAGTGCACAGAGTTTATCTGCTATGCTAGTAAAAAGCAATAATGGTTCATAAACTAATGCTACACATGCTTCATATTTTACGTGTCTTTTTTTTTTACCCCCCAGAGAATTCCATCCATGAAATAAATTTTAGTTTCTCTTTGTCATCTACAACCCAAACAAACAAAAGTTTCAAATTTTCCCAGGGTTTCAAATATTTATGATGCTTTAAATTTCCATAATGTGATAGTGAACCAAATATATGCCTTCTAGGACATGTATGCATTGATTTTAAGAGACTGTACATGAACCCAGCTTAATTTTTAGCTATGGTCATTACCTTGAAATTCTTATTCACAATAAGTTCCTGCTTAGCAAAAAGAGACTTCTGAACTCACTATACATAATTTCTTCAAAAGCAACCGACTACCGCTAATAATATTCTTTCAGACTATATCTAGGTGAAGGCTGCGCATTTCATTTTAAATGATGTTTTTAGTGATGTCTCTGTCTGAAAATGTTGTAAGAGATGAGTAAATTAACAATCCCTACAGAGAAATGATGTGTGAGTTTAATCTTCATTTAGAAGTATCTTCATCTAATGCTCACATTGCTGAACCTGTATGCGTCTGCAGATTAGAAAATATTAGTAACTCTAAACACAACATATGCCATTGCCATCCAATGGGAAACACTGATGCGGCACACCAGAGTGGCAGTATAGAAGCCACAAGCAATCTGATGACAGAAGGTCAGTAGATGAACTGATCTTATGGCAAGGGAGTAATTATTCTCAACTTCACTAATTACCGACATAATCCTTTAAGTAATGGTCATAAAGAATGGTCATGACCGAAAGACATCTTTCATCTTTATGTTTCTTACTAGACCCAACTAGTCCAGATAAGACCAGAAGAGAAAGAAAGTGGTGGGTGTTACTAACATAGGAGGTAACAGAATAGGAAAGGAGAGGGTGCTGAAGAAAGACCGGGGATGGCACCAAAGAACTTAATGGTAGCTATGATTGTGCCCAGGCAGCGGGCATTGTTAGCAGACACAGTGCAGTTGCCCAGGAAATGCTTATGGAGCTGAATTTGAAACAAGTCTTGGAAAGGCCTCCAGCCCCTCCCCCATCTCTGATTCACTCACTCTCCCCCTGGCCTGACAGTCATGCACAAATATTTTAATAGCAATGCTTTGCATTTAGAGATTAAAGGCCTTATACAAGTACTGTAAAAAAAAATCAAGCAGGCATTGTTTAGATGTAGATTAGATGAGGAGCCCAGAAGGGGAGACGTAGGCAATCCCTGTGATTAGTCTTGTGACCTTCATGGGAGTCCATCCTTCTCCCACATGGCCCTGCACACTGGGCTAGGTTTCCCTGTAAGGGTGCACACTCTCACTGTTTACTTCTGCTGTCACAAAGGCTACTTGGTGTTTTACTTCAAAGCATCCCAAGAGAGTGATCATACAAATCAGAACCGTTTTTGAATTCTATTATTATCATACTTCCACTGATCTCAACTCAGATCCAGGTACACGAAAGTAGATTTAGGTTTAGTGGCACCTGCATGAGATAAGTTACACTCGTTTAAAAGTTAGCAACACGTCAGAAATGTCCTCTCTGCCACGCACAGACTATTGTTAGCTAAACAATATAATTCTTCCTAATCCAACAGCCACTGTGAAATACCTGATTCACTTTGCACCCAACAGCTGGGGCCGTGGCGTGGGTTCCCAAAACCAACACAATAGGAAGGGCAGAAACAGCTGCAAACTCTTGGGATAAAAAAATTTGCTCAGCGTCTCTGCCATTAGGCTTGTGGGTAGGAAGGAAGTAAAATCATTTCTCTGTGTTTTTCATGTGTGGCAGCTGCCTTGGGTGGGAAAAAATATGTTGATTCTGTTTTGTAACAGAAACGCTATAGTATTTATTAAAACGGTGAGCTGCAGAAACAGCCTGGCCATGGATTTAGAGTTTTAGTCCAGTCAAAACACTCACAGAACCTGGTAGGGAGTCACTCTGGCAACGCCTGCTGAAGTTCTCCTATCTTCCCTGCCTCCCCTTCCCTCTTCCCTCCACTGTAACTGATGTAAACAAACTGGACCTCAGTGTGGTTGGCTGCCTGATTCAGTTAACTGCCAAATGTTTAGGTTTATTTATATAAAAGTCAATGGAACATAAGTATCATTGAAATACATCCCCCGTGGTTCCAGAGGCCCCTTATCTGTGTGCACTATTGCTGCCAGGCAAGCATTTAATCTCCCCTATTAAAATTGTCTTTCCTCAAAAGCAGGTTCCAGCTTTCCTTTTTTTCATGCATTTGCCCAGTAGAGAAGAATTAGTCAGTTCTTAATACATGTTTGTGACTTTACCTTTTTATCTTTGTGCCATTAATTACAGAAGATAGCTTTTTACTCCCATACACAGTAAGGGACAAGAATAAAGCACCACCTACAGAATTTTAGTTATAACGAGTATATGATTTTATATGTACATGATATATTCCTTGGATGGTATGAACTTTTTTTTTATTAAAGTAAACTTACTGAAAAGTGGGATTTCATTATAATTTTAATATGTGAGAATAGACTATGACCCTTTTGATGTTTAAGAAACTACTCCTTTATGGATGAAACAGATTATACTTAGGAATATATATATNACACACATGATGTAATCTCATGAAATAACAATGACAAAACAGGGTTCATGAATTTGAAGTAGAACAGGAGGGTATATAGGAGGGTTTGGAGGGAAGGAAGGGAGAAATGTTGTAATTACAAAAATAAAAAATATCTCTCAAATCTAAAGTGACTGTAAAAGTGTATTAGTGAGGACCTGAATTGGTGAGATAATGGTCAACCTAGAAAAAAAGAAAAGCAGAAATGAAGATGAGGGGGAAGCAAGCCATAGTCACGAGCACATCTGGAATCCCCTCAGTTTCCAATTCTCCTCCAGATTCTTTGGAATATCATAGCAATTATCAGTGTGAATGAAGCATGCATTCAAACACAAGCAATGTGATCCCACTGCAAACATAATAGGTGACAGCCGTATAGGAACATTACAGTGCGTAAGTGCATGGAAGGAATGTGTCCCACCTTCACAGCGAGGAACAGAATGAAGTGACCAGAACTGGGGATCATGTAGATTACATACTAGATAAGGGGATGGGGAGAAGAGGCATGGTCAGCAGTGAGGGAGTAGCAGCAGGGGACACAATGTACAAACATAACACAGGATCTTTGTCAAAACTGTGACACTGCAACTTTGAAAAAGTTCCGCTATGCTCTACAGCATCAGAGAAATGATTTGCACCTCTTAAATTGTAGCCATGACCAACATCCAGATTACTCTAAAGACACTGAGAACTTTCAAAACTTTGCTTTGTAAAATAATATGGCTCCACGATGCCTAGATGCATACGTCTGAGGAAAATCTCATCACCCTCAGTGTTTTACTAGAAATCATCCTCTGATCAGGATATTAACTACATCAAGCAACTAAAACATAAGCATCTTGCCTTATAAGACATTCTTAATATTTATAGAAATTCCACAGATGTCATTGTCCTTCTGCATTAATTGAGAATCTGCTCACGAACTCATGGTGAAAGCACCAATAACTATTAAAGCGATAAAATACGTCTAACATGAGGGGTTGTTAATTTCTGCAACGTGGTGTGATTCTTGTAGCTAGGAAACACTAATTCCATCAAGTCTAAAATGTGAACCTTTATCATATGGAAATAGTGCTGCTGGCCATTAGAAGCATTTCTTAATAAAGACTGTGCTTAAACAAATTAAGTATCTGATCTTCTCTGTGTGGGGCTCCACCATTTTGCAGAACGAGGAGAGATTTTGATGATAACACCCGTTCCTGAGTCCTGCTGGTGTCTCTCGGGGTGTGACTGTCTCTCCTCAGGGACACACACGGCTCACACAATAGTGCTCCTTTGATCCACAGTTTCCCCTGAGAGAGGAAAACACTGCCTGGAAGGGTTTCATTGTTTCATTTTTACTTTCCAATCATGTGACAGAAGTTATGAATGGAAAAAAAGAGGCTGTTCCAGACAAGCAAACTAAAGCAGCCACATTTGAGTTGAAAGGTTCAAAAACTTGACCAAAACAATCTTCCTGCTTCATAAAAAGTAGGCCATGCTTCACCGTCAGCCTTCTAGGTTCGTCTCTAGCTGCGACTGTGGTTTTCACTGTCTAGCCTGTTTGTAAATATCTGACAGTGAAAACAGAAACAAATGAATTACACGAAACCAGCTACTCCAAGAAAGCACCTACCTGCATGAAGCGACCTTCTGATGTCCCGAGATTGGCAATGGTGAGGTCGCCTTTGATGAAGGTGGATATAGACGTCAAGAGCACTTGCTTGAACTGGCCCATGAATAAATCGACGCGTTGCAAAGCTGTGGTGAACTCCGTCCGATACTCATCAGTGCGCACCTCACAGCCTGATGAATTCCTCAGCAGGGTCTGGAAGAAAATACGGCCATAAAGTTAAGGTGAATCTAGAGCAAACAAACTGGTGAAAAACCTTGCTGTGTGTCAGTAAAGAGCTTGCTCAGAATATCAAGGATAGCTGTGCGAACAAAAAAAAAAAATTGCCCTAACCATGCACGAATGCTGTAGTGACCGAAACAGCTTCAGTTTTACTAGGTACTGTTGTGTGTACAGGCTCTCAAAAATGGGAGGCAAAGAGTGCTGTCTCAGTTTTACACTGTGGTTCAAATGGGCACTCATGAAGGCAGAACCTAGATGCTGTTGAAAGAAAAACAAAATTTTAAATATTTCATTTCTGGACTTCCTAGCAGCAAGTACGGTGAAATGAATTTCAGGAATATTAATATTATTAATAACGATATATTAACTGTTAATGCTCATATTATGAAATATCTTAAAACTCAAGTATATGTTCTTGTTTTGGGGCCAGAGAAGTGGAGGGAAGCAGTGGTTATAGAGTTCATGGGGAGGCAACTGCACATAAGACAACCACAGCCATTAAGGTTCTGAATGCAAGCATTTTATACAATTCCTACGATCTTCCTGTGTTCAAAATGAGGTAATCTCTGTTTTACTCTCTCTATCTGTAAAATAGGGATTGCTACAGAGAAATGTCCTCACCACATAGAATTGTTGTGAAAGTTAACTAGCTCACTGAGTCTCAGAGAAGAGAACCAGTCTGCGGAACTCCAGCCACCCCTGTGAGAAAGGCTGAAAAAGAGCGGATGTCAAGTATCTCAGTGAGCAGTTTCCTGAGAGACAAGTACCAATCTGGTGATGTTCAAATTCAACTAGAAGGGTTCAACAAATGCTATTCATTGATGGAGGGCAATGACAAGCAATAACATGATCCCTGGCACTACATAAGCATTCAGACCCCTGGTTTTTCTTTTGCCTGTCAAATTTAAGCATTTGAGTTTCCTGTGCAGGACCATTCACGCTGGGACATCCACGGCACACTATCCAAGGCTGTATTCTAGGCTCATGCCTGGACCACATACTTATCATACTGGAATCGTGCGTCTCCTGTGATATCTGTTTCATTGATTCAACATTTGTATCTCCACCCACATGTCTGAGAGATCCCAGGCTTAAGATGGCTCCCCGCTTCCTGACCTTATGCCATTACATACCTCCCAGAATGACTCTTCCGTCCCTTCGGATGTTCAATTCAGACATCTAAATGCCTTCGAGATTCCTCCTGTTCTTTTATCCCGCCCATGTAAACTACCTTCAGTCCCCACCAGTTTTATTTTCCAGCTGCACTACCCAGGTAATACACCTTCCATTTCCAGCGGTTTCATTTTCTACCTGTCCCAGTTGCTTTCTGTCGCTGTGATAAGACACTGACCAGAGGTGACTCTGGGTGGAACAGGTTGTTTGGTTTACTTGTCCAAACCACTGTCCATTGTTGAGGGCAGGAACTCAAGCAGAGGCAGGAACCACAGAGAAAAGCTGCTTACTGGCTTGCTTCCAGGGTCACATTTGGCTAGCTTGTTTATTCCTCCCAGGACTAACAGCACAGATGACTCTCCCATTGTGGACTGGGCCTTTCCACATCAATCAACAATCAAGAAAATGCCACACAGAACTGCCTACATGCCAATTCTGATGGGGGCATTTCCTCACTTCATGGTTCCCTGATCCTGAGTGACTCTAGTTGGTGCTACTTTTTGTCAACAAACTATACCGAGACCTAACCCTGGTCTTTCTGTCTCCAGCACCATGCTCTTTTTGTCCTAGCCACTGTCAGGTTAGCTGGTAATATTGCAGTAGACCTTTGTTATTTTCTTCTCTTGTCTTTTAATGATTCAATACCTCTTCCCTTTTCCCTTCTATTTGGAACACATAATGCCTATCCTTGCTCGTAGGAAAGTAATTCTTTAACGTGGCCTGCTAGATTTCATAACATGCGGTTTCTACCCAGCTTCTGCAGGTCTGTGTTCTCTGTGTCTCAGTGTGCTGATCTACTTTCAACTGTCCATGTGTTCCAGACACCGTCCCGTTAATGACTCTGACTTAAATGGTGACTTTTCCAGGGTGCTGGTTCTCTGCTCCTTCAATACTATACTGCGAGTGGTAGACCGAATCATGGAAAGCAGAGACCTAATAAATAATAACAGAGTGACTGAAGAAACAAGAAGGAGGGGCGTGAGTGTGGAGCAGTGAGCTAGTCTTTTTTTAAACTATCTTTTGCAAGAATAGGGCAGTGAGGATTTCATGAGGAGCAAGGAATACTTGGGTCCTCATTATCCTGATGACAACTGGGAACTGATAAATCTGGGTAAGATGAAGGGGGTGAGAAATGAAAAATTAAGTCTACCTTAGATGAAAAGACATGGAAGTTCATTCTTAGACATCTTTATACTCAGCTACAGGTCTAAGAAAAGCCAGAAATCCTCTATTGTTATAATTTATTACAGTAATTTTATTGCAATTTATTATAATAATCATAAGCTTTTCATGTTTTGTGGTGCTTGTGACTGACCCAGGGTTTGCACACACCAGGAAAGCAGTTATTACCCAGTCACACCCCCTGCCCTACAACTCACTGTTTAAGAACAACAAAAAAATTCAGTTTTATTTCTATATAATGACTCCATTCTTTAACAGTGACTACCCATCACATGGCATTGTAAAGTTCTTATATGTTTTGCATCTGTGTTTGAAAGTCACCTAACATATTCTATTTTGTGCACCGACAATTTCTTCATTTTAAACCGCAATCAATTAGCAAAACTGAGAGAGTCTTAGAGATACTAAATCTATTGTATCTTATAATTAAGCAAATGTTTCCATTCTGAACACTTATTTTGATGTATCAATGAGTAGTTGCTCACTATTTAATTAGAATCTCTTCTTCGCTAGAGCACTATAGGTTATTCTGAGGCGTAGCAGGTAACTGGGATGTACCAGCCACTCAATAGAGATCGATTCATTGATAATTGAGTTTCTACCGATGATCACATTTTGTAGAGACAGCCATAGCCAAGGGAGGCTGCTTAAAGCAGCATTGAACAGTTTAAACTCTTAGGTCATCTATTAGAAGAGGGTGTGTTGCAGAGCCAGGTTTCTGGGGCTGCCTTATTCTTTCTCTTAGGCTCCACTCCCTCCTCTCCATCTGGGAACTTGAAAAATCTCAAACTTGACATGGGACACAGAGTTACTCAATGTGTTTTCTGGGATATAAACACAATGCGCAGTGTGTGGAGTCATCGTGGATCATAAACTATTGTCAGCTTTCTGTCATCAAGACCCAGGAGCTCTCATTATCTTTTGTCCCCAGTGCCCTCCGTCCTGCCTAGGTGATAAGCCTTGGTGTCTGTATCTGCAAAACCACCAGAGATAAGGCCCTTCTCTGAAGCAGCTGGCTTTAAGGTACACCTTGCTGGGTGGGGCAAACAGGGCATTGGGACAGGTGATCTCTGGGAGTTCCCTGGAACATTTGCAAGCTTACAAGAGCCTGCTGACTTTTTCTTCAGTGGAACAAGGGTTCTGCAACCCGGACTTCAGTCCTTATAGACCTGTTTCCATAGATGTAAAGGTTAAATATAAATTGGCATCAATATTGCAGTAGTATCTATGTTGTGAACTTCAAGGCCCTTCCTTCTGGAAACCAAACTCTGAAACTCATGCCTTTAAGGATTAGTAACATGGAGTTATGTCTCTATCTCTCCCCAGTAAAATTGCTCTGTGGAGAGGTTGCACAATGTTAGGATAGGATCTGCAGGACACCTTGATCTCGAAAAATTGTGCAATTTGGAGCTAAGAAACAAACAGGGGCAAGCACATTCTAGGTTTCACAATGCATGGATCCATGTCTACTTCTTTTTCATCTTTTCCCATAGCAGAAAGCTAAAGGTAATAAGAACACTGGTTTTCAGAAAGAAGTGATGTGCCAACATTCTCTGCAGGAGAGAGGTCTCTTCTTATCTCTCTTCCTGCTGAGAGCCTTGGGCAACCCAGAGATTGGGGCAGGCCTGCAGAATTGCATGCTGTCTAAGCTTTAGTAATGGAAGTTTAATAATGAGCCTTGGTTTAAGCTCTGCATATTGCAAAACAACATGCAAAGAGAGCTAACTCTCAGTCTGACCTCAGCATATACACTCATAGGATTGTGCACCACACACACACATATACACATACATGTGCGCACACACACACACACACACACACACACGACTTGTTGTAAACTCCCTTACCTAGCCCCTGTCTTACATCTCATCCTAGAGATTACAGCAATTACTCTGCACTATGCCTTAATTAATTCAGTGTTTTGTTTTATTTGTGTGTGTGTGTATTTATTATCATGAGTGCTTGCTAGGTTTTTTTTTTTGTTTTTACCTGACTCAGACATATGTTTTTTCTTTTTTATAAAAAGAAAATTGAAGTTCTAGAAACCTCAATAGGTTTGATTCAAAAATGTTTCCCCCAATTAACACTGTGATATATGCAGCGAGTATGCAATTATCTTTAATTCAGTGTAATTAAGGATGTGATATATTTAAAATAGTGATTCTTTTAATTGATCGACAGGACAGATTTAGCTCCTCTATAGATAATTTAAATCAGTCATGTAGACATTTATTTTTAAATGTAGCCTTGTAAAATCATTCCAGCTTACTCATACCAGTGCTTGCATCCCTGACAATGGCAAGTTAGTTAACAGAAGACTTTAATATAAAGGTTATGCATAGTCAGTCATATTTTGCATAAGTTCTAGCAATAGCTTTGTGGGAGACTCAACTTCCAAAATGCAAAGTGTCGTTTCTTAGACTTTTCCGCCAGTTGGCTAAACACTCAACTGTGCTAGCGTCAGGAGCTCTGCTCAGGTTTCTTTCCTGAATGCCACTCCTGTGGGGACGCAGTGGGGCTGCTGGGGGCAGATGTACAGGACTCTGGACTTCAGTGTCTGGCTATGCTTCTTGCAGATGAAGTTTAATTCCCTGTCACTTGAACTTCTCAGTGATCAACACTAAAGCCAGAGCTTCCCGTACAGTGTAGAAGAATGGCTCCTGGACAGAGCAATCTAGTCTCTAATGCCAGAAGTTGGTGTTGTCTGAACCCTGTCCTGTGCTAAGAAGACAACTCAAACCTGCTGTTCTCAGGGCACAGCATGAAAGGAAGACGATTTCCCACTAGTTCTGCTTCCACTGACTTTCCTAGATGAAGACATCCTGAAATGTGGCTTCACCGGCCCTGGGATCATGTCTGCCTGAAGCCTAGTCTAGCTGTGAGTGTTGCAGAAGAGCAAAGCTGAGCGCAGAGTCGAAGGCAAGCTGGCCAAAGACACCCTTTCAGTCTGGCCAGTCACCAGCATGGCC
>LOEQ01004429.1:77011-111196 GCA_001685075.1 Bramus lutescens
ACAGGCCTCTGGTTGGCCTGCTGCTGGCTCAGCACTGGTGAGTCACCAGGTGACAATGCCGCAGCCAGAGTCTCATTTGCCGAGCAGTGATGACCTAATTCAACACACATACTGGATTTGTACCCCTAAGGGCCAGCACGGCTCCACATCTGCCTGCAGGCTATATGTGGATAGACCTGATTCAAACCCATCATTTTTCTTCCTCATTTGGGAGGGCAGCTTTTCTCCGCTTGAGTGTTGGAATTCCATAAATCATTTCAACCAGTCCCTGCCATCTCTGCTGCTCAATATTGAACCCAAAGATCTACAAATGCCAAGCACATATTCTCCTGCCAAGCCACACCCCAGTCATAGTTTTATCAAGAAAGTATTGCATTTTTACTATGGTTACCTGCTCAAGACTAAGCCCGTCAAGATTCCAGTACAGAGAGGGGAGGGGCTCATGAAGCTCGCCCTTAGCTGAGCCCTTTTAGTTTGAAGGAGACTGTGTTCACGCCTTCATGGATGGCCCACACCCATTCCATATAAAGTCTAAATAGACTCAATGGGTTATATAAAAATAAAAGAACATGAAGCTGAAAGGAAGATTAGCTGGGGGAGGGGGACCTAGAGTGTGGGGGCAGGGGCTGGGTTTGATAGGATGCACTGCATGTATTTATGAAGTTTTCAAAGAATCTGTAAGAAACATAATAAATATGTTAGGCTTTGAAGGTCATAGAATCCTTGTGGCATATTTTACTTTTCGCGTACATACGTAACTCTTTAAAAATGGAAAAATCCATTCTTAACTTGACACATGAGCCAAAATGTCTTCCCAACCCATCTTCTGAAGGTACCACGCTCACAGGGAGACAAGAGTCTGACACATGAAAACAGGTAACTCGTTATGCACAAGGAAGAACTCAGTAGACCTGCAGATGAAAACCGCCCTGGCCGGAGGGCTGTAAAAGTGGAGAGGAGTGCAAGAGAGATCGTGTGGGCTTCCACAGCTGTGCAAGCCCATAGCAGAGATGGATGGCCAGGATGTCTGGACAGAACCTGGACTACAGGAGGAGAAAATCCTTGGAACAGATTATATTTTATGTCCATGTGTGTATGATTTTTCCATTTGCATGTGTACAAATGCTTGCATTCATACATAAATATAAATCGACTCTTGGGATTAGAACACTCAAATTTCTACAATGACATGGTCTTTGGAATTGGACAGGTTAAAACTTTTGCTTCTTTATCATTTCCTAAGGTGAACCAGATATAAAACAGGCTGGGTCCATGTGGTTTTGGTTAGCAGTCTTCATGGTGAGCTTCAATCTGAGCAAGGAGTGGCAGTGATTCATAAACCTGTTCCAAGGATGACAGATTTTGATGCTGTGAGCAGGTTTTTCTGTCCTTCTCTATTTAGCTAAGAGAAACCAAACTGTAATGCATTCATTTCATAGAGAAATTAGAAGACCAGAAGTCACAAAGCCAATCACTATACTACATTAACGAATCAAACGGGAGGCTCCCTTTCAGCAAGGAGTACTAATGACTGTCTCAGCAGAAGACCAGAGGAGCCAAAAGATGGGTGAAATGGAAGGGCTCCGTCATGCCCTGGTGTACTGTGGAAGGCCATGACTACACTCTAAGCCGCCATTAATCTGCCTGTCAATAGCTCTTATCCCTCTTTGCCATCTTAGCACTAAGGAGTGAGACGCATTTCATGTTTTCTCATCTGATTTCAGATGTGAAATACTTATCAGAGACTTCACGAGCGGGGCAAAGTATTCCAAGTCCTGAGACCAAAGCCAAATCTCTCATTTCAGTTGGGCCTATCCCGTTCAGGAGAGTGTTTCTCTGCCTAGCATGTACTTCAAGTGGTGCCAAGTGAAGGGAATCCTGTGGTCATAAAAGATGGTACTGGTGAAGACATTTATTCTTTTTACTAATCCATGCATGATTTTAAAAGTGAAGCCGTGACTGGAATCTAGCAGTGAAAACCTCTGGATTTCAAAGGCAAATGTCAAGGGCAGGTACCACTATGGCTATCACTGCTCAAGCAACAGCCAGTAGTCGTCCAATCTTCCTCTCCTCAGCAGTATCACTCAGTTCCGGGAATGTTCTAGAAGGTCCGAAGGAAGAGATGTCCTCCCTCCGAAGCCTCCTACTGCTTTTAACTCTCTGTTTCTGGTTTCAGTTAGCTACCAAGTTCAATAACTTACGTCTGGGTGCCCACCTTCCTCATCTTTCTCTTCATCTCCTTTCATTTTTCCTGCCATTGAGTCTTCATTTTCCCAAAGTGTATTGAGATCACAGTGCACATGTGTTTATTAATGTAAGGAGGGAACATAGGCTAGAAGAAACAGAACTTTTTTGTTTCTCCTCCCTGTTAACTCTGCAAAAACCACTACTCTATAAACTAGGTTTTTGAGATTGGAAGGGAAGAAGGAAAGGTAGTTTACAGAAAATGGTGCTTTTACAAATAAACGTTTTAATAGCTGATTTGAAACATGGATCTGTGTTATACTCATTTATTTGATAAGTATGTATTTTGTTTAAGTGATTATATTAAGTACCAGATATATGGAGCTATAATCAATTCCATATCAAGAAATAACAATATGAGTGGAAAACATATCTCTCTACAAGCAGTAAGAGATGTGCTTGAAATGGGTAATGGATGCCGCCATGACACTCAGAAAATTTCAGACTACAGAGGGGAGAAGGAACGGGAGGGAAGCTGGAGAGTTAAAAAAAATGGAGAAGCAGTGTGAATCTGACAAGCGACTGCTGAAGGAAACATGAGATTGCTTGCGGAACAGGCGGTAGAAGGCTGGGTTATGCGGGGACTGACAGACCCTACGGGCTACGGCTTTGATAGGCCGGGTGTAGAACAGAGTTCAGCAATGTACGTGAGCCAGTTTGTACCAGCTCACGGAGCCATTTGCGCAATTTTCCTCCTAGTTGTACTCAATGGCCAAATCTGTTTGCGTGATAACTTGGCATAGATGGGATGGGATACTGAAAGGCCAGAAACTGGCCAGCAGTGAAAGTGGGGGCATCTACTATCTCCTACCAAGAGTTCGTTCTTGGCATATTACTACATGTGAGGGAAACCAGGACCCAAGCAAGGGATTCCTTGGACATCATCCTAATGAGTGTGGACTTGACCCCGAGCCATTGAGGACTCCCCATATTTTTGCTAGGGTTGCAGCTATAAAAACAGGCCAATTTCTAGAAAGATTACCACATCACTCTGGAGACAGATTCAGTAGAGATGAGAACAGATCCAGAGTGATCTAATTTTATCTTATTGGCATCATTTTTTTAAACACACAACAACAACAACAACAAATCTGATAGAAACAATAACATTTTCTATTTCTGCTTTATGAATGCATAGAAAGAGAAAATAAGAGACTGTTCATGAAGAAGGCTGAGGCAGGGCAAATGATTCCTTGGAAATATTAAATTTCTTGATTAAATAGGTGTTGTTTGCAAACACACTAGCAGCAGGATAAGGCGCTTAAGAAATCCTTAAGCAAGGCTGGACTGCGGGAGAATGTCAACACGGATTAATGAATGAGAGAGGTTGTGTAAACGATTACTTAATCCCAGGGGAGGGTTTCCTGAGCCACTGGGGAACTGGGCTGAGGTTGATAGACAAGAACAAGGTTAGGAGGAAACAGAACATTAAGCAAATAATAGTTCGATTTCTTTTGTGAATTGCCTGTAGCTCAGAGTATAAAACAAAGTCTCACTAAAGCAAGACAGGTAAAAACAGCCATCCTGCCATCATGATTAAAGTAATTATCCACCCAATAACTGGAAAGGAGATCTTAGTTTATATTTCCAGACATAATAGAAAATCTGACTGTTTCTTAACTAGTTCTTGAACCTCTAATATATAGAGCATTAAGTCATGTTCTGGGGGTTATAACAGAGGCTTCTTGGGGCCAAAAGTCCAGGGAAAGCTTTAATTAAAAGCAACACAACACTTGTTTACGGAACTGTAGGCATTCACTTTCCCAGTAGTCCCCAATGCTTCTCTCCGTGGACTGAGGAGCTCTCAGTCCGATTGCTGTCTGTTCCCTGACTGAGTCTCCTGCCGCCTGACAGCAATGGCTTTCACCATTGCTACCCTAGAGCCTATGAAAACTAGAAGGTTGGTTTTTCCTTTTTCAACAAGGAACTTTCTTTTCAGTAGGTGGGAAAATTGTCTCATGCGACACCACCTGTAAGGCTGGAATATGTTTAAGTTCTTTGTGTATCTGTCGCCAACTGAAAACTTAACATCAATTACAAATTTCACCTACTACTTTTAAACTACCACTTAGATATCATGTTTTCAAATCCCAATGGATATTCCTACCGTCAGGACAATAATAGAGTTGATATTGTACGTTATATGCCTAACTCTACCTGGAGTAACCACTTTCATAGCAATTATACTTAAAAAAAAGTCTGAGCTTAGTCGAGAGTAGGAAACAGAGCTAATTTTTTTCCCACAGTATCTCCAGATAAATCCAATGTAATTGCTTTTTGTCAAAGTAAAATTATTTCTCAATCACTCTTACTAATATAGCTATTGCTTCTTGTTTGCCATGATGGTGGAGCCAGAAATTGGTTTCTTCTTAATAAATTATCAGTTGCATTCCATCCCATTGCAAACTCCCCATAGTAATTCAAGTTGCTAAGTACCAGGATTACCTAATGTGACCCGAGGTTCACCTCTCTTATTGCACTTTAGGACATATCTAGATACTTAGACTGTCTAATATTGTCGAAAACATGAAGAAAACAGTTTCACTTTCCTATTATCCTATTCCAAAGTGTGTATATTTCTTACATCCACTTGCTCTTATAAACAGTTACACTCAAGATTCTGGTCACTTTACTGGAAAACAGAAGTCCTCTGCCTGTAATTACCAGCTGCAGGAAGGGACAAGCCAGTGACCTCCCTGACTTGTAGGCACAGGACCAAGCTCCGAAGATTAAGTGCCTCCTATTCCCTTGGTAAACACCAGTTCTTTTTTGCCCGAACAAAAGCGAACAAACAAGCACAGAAAAAAAGGTGAGTGTTTTTTTGGATCCCTCAGACTTATTTTTACACCTGCACTTCAGACCTTCGCGGCTTGTGCAGATGATGAAAACAACAATGTTTGAGATTTATTCATAAAAATACTTGGATAAATTTGCCCAAGATTTTATATGCCCATGATTCCTATGTTCCTTCTTTACTGTTAAAATATATAGATTCATTTCTGGAGACTTCTAAGATCAAATCAACACTATTTGTCATCTATGATCTATGATGCAGAGGCTTGGTAGTAACGCATGGCAAAAGCCTCTCTTCTGAGACCTTACCTCATTTAGATATCTGCACGATTAAATACACACAAGCAGATGAAGATGATTAACGTGGAAGAGAAAGGTTTAATGTGTGTGCAGCAAAGATGAAGGAATCAACAACACAAAGATGGTCCTGGTCTGAAAGCACACACGGGGACATTCAGGAGGTGCTCATGAGTTGGGCATGGGTCCTGGGAGGACATCCAGGAGGTGCTCATGAGTTGGGCATGGGTCCTGGGAGGACATCCAGGAGGAGCTCATGAGACGAGCATGAGTCCTGGGAGAACTTGGCTCCCACTTGGCCTCTCAGCCACGTGATCCTCATGAGCAGGAAACACTATAAAGGGGATATAATTATGAAGGGTACACTCTGCCGACTCAGAAGGACAATGTGACTTGGGCCACCTCAGTACCACATTGCCTCAAATTCCATTAATGTGCATAATGCTGAGGGTTTCAAAGGGACTTATTTTCGTGTTCTCTGAGTTGCATGATTCTTCATCACAGGACTCATGAGTAATGGGAGAGCCCTCCTTTTCATGTGCAGAAGAAATATCTCCAGAAATACAGAGTGTTGACACCAAAGAGAGGCAGGGAACCAAGGAAGAAGTAATCCAGCCCAACAGGAAACCTATCTATTTCCAAAGAAGCTGATGGGGTGCTAGGCTAGAAGAGGCACAGCTCTCTAGTGGGCGAGCACAGCTGAAACCATAGCTGTAGCTCCTAGCCATGCACACGTTACCTACTTCATGCTAAGCTTTATTAAAATGCTTTGACAATTTTGTATAACAGGACATATATTAAAAAGTTAAACTCTCAACAGGGCACTGCACCTTCTAATATTTTTGTTAAGTACAAAATAATGTGTTTTCATAGCCCCAATCCACTTTAAAAAGTTAAAATTAAATGTGGCAGTTTATGGTTCAGACACAAGGCTATGAAATGGGTCATGATTATTAGTGTATTAGACACTTGGCACATGTTTGCCCAAAACTAAAGATATTAAAGGTATAATGCTTTAACCATAGTCTTAAACTTCATGTAAAAGTTAACTTTTATCACTCTAAAGTAGTCTTTTAAGATTAAACCGTAAAAAATTGCCTTTCATTTATATTCACAAATTATGTCATATTTCCTGAATTACAGGACGCCTTGTCTACAGAATGTCTCGGTCATTTGCTGTCATCTCCACTAATCCATTGCTGCAGGAGGAAAGTGTCAGGTACAGTTAGCTCCCTGTTGCCCTACTATCAAGAGTGAGCACTCAGTAAGTAACTGTTGGGCTTCCTACTGAATTCTGGTTGCATAAAAATCCTTTGCCTCTGACTCCTGCTGAAAATAGTGTTCACAAGTATCTGCCCATCTTATGCCCTAAATAAAACAGACTCTGGTACTTAGCTTAAACTAATAAGATGAAAGAACAAGCTTGCAATGTAATTAGCTGAAAATAAATGGAAAATATTGCACATTTTGTTGTCAAGATAATTTTTAGAGACATTCATTTTTTGCTATTGACTCCCGCTGCATTAGTGCTTGTAACCTGTTTAGTGCATTAGCGCTGAACACTATTGATTCACTCAGAGCTGGTGGTCCAGTTCAGTCCCGCTTTGTCCCCAAATCCTGAGTGCCTCTTCACCTTCAGTGCGAGCAGGCTGCCCGTCAGATGCTAAGTGCTAATCAGATATTTGAAATGTAACCTATCAGCAGGAAATTTAACCTTCATATGTATACTTTTCTGGTATGCAGACCTACATTCTAGGCCACCATGAATCATCTCTGTATTCTGTTCCGACAACACGACAAGCTGAATTTCCATAAAGTCGGCTCTACAACAGAATGCTTTCCAAGACCCAAATGACCTTAATTCACCCCTTTTACCTAGAGTGCAGTCTGAAGTGTCACCTGCCATTTAATGGTCTCTGACTGATGAACGATTTGACAAAATGTCTAAATAGGATAAGTGAAGTGCAGCAGTGCATCTTTTTATTTTATACTTATATAATTTGTAAACCATCTTTCCCCACGTGTGAACATGGAGAATGGTTAAAACAAACTTTTATTCTATGTTAGCATGCACTAGTTAGATATTTCCCCTTTGCTTTTCCTTCTGAAAGATGGGCCAATCTTCTTGAAGTGCTGTGTACACACACTTCATCTGCTATCACATTAGCCTAGGTCCCAGGTAAGTGCAGAAATTGCTTCCCCAAGGTAGAGCCTGGCTTATAGAATAGGAAGTCAATACTGCTCAGCCAGTGAGTCATATGCGAATGAGCCCTCCTGGAACGCTTCCTCTTGAAGAAAAATATATAATTAGCAGACTGGAATGTATCCAGAATCCTAGAATCAATTACCACATGTATACAAAAAAAAAGTCAAGGGAAGGGAGTTTTATTGACTCCAAGAGTAGTCAAGCCTTTGGTTTCTTTTCTCTGATACTTTTGAGTCCTCCATGGGCACTGGGGATGTGACTTACAGCACAAACATGGGCACTTGGTCATTCTGTGTTCACTTTATCAGTATTTGTGCCAGTGCACAGATAAGTACCAGCAGAAATTCCTGGTAAGTCCTCTCTAAATTCTGGCAGACCCTTGTTTTTCTTGTTTGAAAGAGGAGATAAGGAAACAGGGAGGGATGGCCACTGATAAGACCAAAGTCTGGAGAAAAGGTGCAACACCCAAAATTTGAAATACTACAGTAAGTTAAAAAATGTTATTACTCAATAGGTTATTATTCTTATCAATATATGGGGTTCCTCATGCTTCCAGTAATCTCTTACTAAGGAATGTGGGACTGGAATCATCACATATCAGTGCCTTAGCTTCAGAATTTTACCTTTTTCAAAAGTCATCTTTAAATCCATTTCTTCTCCTGTTGGACTT
This sequence comes from Bramus lutescens, assembly GCA_001685075.1. Lineage (NCBI taxonomy): Eukaryota > Metazoa > Chordata > Mammalia > Rodentia > Cricetidae > Bramus > Bramus lutescens. Next base: position 85,222 of record LOEQ01004429.1, read on the forward strand.
ATTATCCAACAAGTAATACAGCAATTTCCTCAAATGAATCACCACATAGGGATCAGCAACTTAGCACAGTCATGCCCTGCTTTAAACGAGAGTACGAACAGGAAGAATCCTTAAAATGCAGGGACGTGGTTAACCTCAGCTACCTGACATACGGGAGATGCTGTTACTCACATCCCGACGAAGTACCCTCTCAAGGTAAAGGCTACCTGCATTGCTCACCAGAGTTCCAACTTGAACTGTGACCTTTTGCTTTTGGTTTATGAAAGCATCATACAGTGACATTTTAGAGTCTTTTTTGGGATGATTTGGGGGACAGGCATGCGACAGTTTAAGGGGGTTGGCAGGGATGAGGAAAAGGCAGGAGGCACTAATGGCTCATTTGCTACTTTTTAAAAACACCCCTGGGGTGTGCCCAATGAACTCAAAATATTATGAAAATTCAGAAATAAATTCATTTTAAGTTTCTCTTAGATTAAAAAAAATTGCACTGTGCCATTTTATATTCAGTGGACAGCAGGGAGAATTCAGGCAAGCCAAGAAGCAGCAACTTGCCCAGTCTGGAAGAGAACAGAGTCAACAGCTATGGAATAGAAGCAAGTGAAAATTAGTACAGTTTTAGTTCATTTTTTTAAGTAAAATACATGGAATCCTTGTACCTTAAGGGATTTCTTTCTTAAAAGATTTGCTTTGGAGCAATGTTTAATATCCAGAATGAAGACTCTTCAGTAATAGTACACAGAGGGTAACATTCCCTCATTCCTGGACACAGGAAGTAAGAGAACAACTTTGGAATTTGACTTTACATGTTTCACTCCTAATATAAAATGCATTCTCTTGAGAGCACTACACTGTCTAAACCGATCCGATGACTTGGATGCTAGTTCCTATGCTGACTCCATAGCTACAATTTGAATAGCGTGGGAGATTACAGATACATGGCCTATAGAGAGTTATAAATCTCTGTTTATTTTATTAAATATTACAAGACATGCCCTGAGGAGGACAGATCAATAATGGACCTTGTGGTTTCCTGATGGAATGCTGCAATTATTTTCTTCCATTACAACTTAAATGTAACTCAATTTTACCCATCTATCATCTTTATGATAGTGATAAGAAACATCCCTGAATGTTTGCTTTTCTGCTCACGCCTAATTCCTTGTTTGCATCTTGTTTGGCTATTCGTTCTTATTGAAAACTGTTGCAATTCCTTTCCTTTCTCCCTCTGACTGCTTGGAGTGGTGACCCTTTAACTCTGGCACTCAAGAACGGAGATGGAAAATTACTACCTTTAGCTTCCTTTATTTTGGGAAGCAGTTGGCTACTCTTTGAATTGGAGTACAAGTGATATTTGAGAAACAAGGAAGCGCAATAAAAACAACCTACGTGGCCGACTTTTTCTGGAGCTGTATTGCCTAATACTTTTTTTAAAAAATACATTTACTTTTTAAAATTCATTTTACATACCAACCACAGTTCTCCCTTCCTCCCCTCCTCCTGCTGTGCCCCACTTCCCCCCAACTCAGCCCATCACTCCTCAGAAAGGATAAGGCCCCCCATGGGAAGTCAACAAGGCCTGGCACATTCAGTTGAGGCAGGACCAAGGCCCTCCCCTCTGCATCAAGACGAAGCAAGGTATCCCACCACATGGTATAGGCTTCAAAATGCCAGCTCAGGCACCAGGGATAGTATCCTGGTTCCACTGCCAGGGATCCCACAAACAGACAAGTTCTTAACGCAAAATTTGACTTTAAGTATATAAGCAGGATATCTTACTGTACCAAGGCCAGTTTAAAATCTAAGCCAGAGAAGGAAGCAGATTTTCCTAAGGGTCATGCAATCCGATTCAGTTGTTCTTGTCCCCATCAGCGTCAGCCCACTAGACAGTAATTAAGTTGTGTGGAGTTTGGTCACTCATAACATACAGAGAGAAGTGAAGCCTCTCATGAGATCAGAACCACAATATGCCCTGTTTAAAAAGAAACTGATCATTTGAATTCATCTCTCTTTATATAAGCATTTTATAGTAAAGCTGTCATTTAATATGAGCATAGGATCAAGCCAGGACTGTTAGGTATCGTCGTGCCTGCCCATATGACAGGTTCCACATGAGGCCAGACCGTCTAAAGAATGTAATGAAAGTTCTCAAGGACACCAGGTAGGAAACCGTGGCTTGTAGGCCCGAACCTGGACCTAAGGTTCCTTCCATTAGGTTATACTGATTCCCAAGGAGCTAATTTTCTAGTCATCTTATTGTGCCAGGTTGATGACGGAATCACTGCACGTTTTGTGAAAACCTGCGGAAAAGGTTGTGCTACCTACACGTTGCAGATGGAATCTAGATTGCAAGAAGTTAAGCAGCGGGTGGAAGTCACACATGTGTTCTGTACACCAGGCCTCTCGCCCAGGACTGTCTGGTACCAAACCTCACTTGCTACCCCCACAGCGGACCCACTATTCATTATTAAGATGACCAAGATGCCACTGAGCACATCACCCACACCCAGGACAGATTCTCATGCCCAGCAGTAGTTGGCGAATACAAAACAGACTCTAGGTTATATTTATTTGTTTGTCTTTATATGTGATTTTGTTTTGCTCTGGTATATTTTATCTTACTGTTTTTGATTTTTACATCTTGCTTTTCCTTGTTTTTATCTTGAGGAAGAGAGAGCTGGGGCAGAGAACAAGAGGTTGGGTGGGTAGGGAAGTGGGGAGAATCTGGAATGATTTGGGAAAGGGGAAATAATATGACCAAATATATTATAAGAAAATAATTTTAATTAAAAAAAACTAAAAAAAAGATGAGAAAATACTCCTATATTATGGAAACTTTGTAATGACCCAACTTTAGGAAAATTTTTTTTTCTATTTGGAGATAAATAGCATTATAAATCCCTTAATCAAATTACTAGAATCCCCACCAATCATACAAAAGGAACCTAAGTAGAATGGTACCACCATAGCATACTTCAGCTTGTCCAAAGAACACTTAAGTCTGTCCATGCAATATTAGAGATAGTAATATCAAAACTCCTCAATGTGTGTCTAGTAATGAAGCTTAATGCTAAAATACTCAATTCCAAGATCTCATGAAAAGGGTCACCTGATATCTGACCAAGTTAATCCAATCCAGACAAAGCAGACTTGTCTTATTTCTTAAAGACTCCCAAACTGCTCAGGTCCTGTAAATCTTTTTCATGTTGCTGCCCTCATTTGAGGACAAAGCTGGGATATGACTGCATGTTGGTCACTGGAACACTTTCTGTGGACCAGTATGTGAAAACAGTGAGTAGTCTCGGTTTCAGAAGAATTTAAGCCGCTAGTAAGCGGAGAAGATGAACAGGCAAATAAAGAATGGAGCTTCGCTGGTATTTGTCTTTATGGAATTTGGCCAGTGCAAAACTTGGCTTCCCTTACAAGGAGACTGTTGGCAAGTTACATCTCGTTTCCCACAAGAATTTTTGAGATGGGGGTGATAATGGTTTCAGGTGTGGCTTTTGGGGCATTTTTCCTGAGTGATAAAACTAGTCTGCATTTTATTGGATAATCTTGCCTCTTTGTTCCCTCTGGAAAACTAAAACAATGTCAAAGCAGGTAAAATAAATTTCAGGAGGTTTTGAGACTTTTTAAATGAGTAAGAACATCTACAACTGAGAGGCTGAAACACACAAAATAAAACAAGATAAGATATCAGTATGCCCCTGCAAAATCGACTGTCATTTTTAACTTTCCCAGGACAAAATCCAAGCATCAAGACCAGCAGCCCTGGAAGCCCTGGAGGAACTCCCAATAGGCTCTTTAAAGTCACGATGCTCAGCTAGCTTGCTGGATGCAGGGAAAGTGTGCTCTCTAAGACGTCCTGAATATCACACTTGCACTTTGGAATCCCAGGTTTCTGAAAGCCCTCCGGCTTTCTTCTCTTCTTTTGCAGTATTTTCCATTTAAGAAAAGGGCAGCCTGATGAAGAAATCCATTGTGTCTTACAGAGCTGACAATGTTAATTAAACATGTGAGGGGGCAATATGTCTTAGTTGGGACTGGTATGGGCGTGTTATATGCATTATCAGACTTTGGAGGGGGAAAGGAGGGATGTTTTGTCTTTGTTTCAGCAAAGAATGTATTTTCTGCGTTCCATAAAACAGGTAAGTAATTTTACCCATAGGGAAGTATCCCAGGTGTCCCATCAAGAGCCAACCAGATGTCGTGAATGCATATGCCCCGGTTGTGCTGAGGTAGAATCATATGCTTTCTCTTATCAAGAACATTTATGTTTCTCCTAGTTGCAGTTAGAACCTTTATTTCTTAGAGTGAAAACTGTCCAGACAAGATACACATTTCCAAAACCCAAATGTCTTTAGACAGGATTCAATGGGACACTATCTGTTCAGTTATGGTCACTGGGGGTCACCTGGGGTTAGGAGGCTATATGTGAAAATCTAGGCTGAACACAACTTCCAAGGAGGCAATGGACTCCCTAGGTCAGTGCTCGCCCTCTGTCACTAAGGGATCAAATGACTAGCTGAAAAAATTCTACTTTATTTAATTAAAAGACCAATGACTTTCCTATGCCTTACTGTGAAGGTACCATTTTTAGTGATCATCAATCCAAAACAAAAAGAGCTATGCAGGAATGCACATCTAAGTGTTAAAACTATTTTTTCTTTTAGTTATAGTATCGCTCCCCTCGTGTGTGTATGCATATGCATGCACGCATGCATGCATTCTTGGATGCATTTCTTGTGTGGGGACATGGATACCAGAAGGGAACCTTGGGTGGCACACCTCAGTACCTGTTTATTTTTTTAATTTACTTATTTGAGACAAAGTCTTTCTTATTGATCTAGAGAGTGCCAATTAGGCTAAACTGTCTGACCAGTGAGCCCAAGGCATTTCTATTATTAGTACTGAGACTACAAGCATGGACCACCACACCTGTTTTCTTCACATGGGTTCTTGGAATGGAACTCCAGTCCCCATGCTTACACCACAAACATTTCACTGACCAAGCTACCTCCCCAGCCTCACATAAATTTCATAAGATACTATTTTAATCAGTAATGAAGATCAATTTCCTAACAAAGAATTTGTAACTATTTTGAATACAAATCATTTGCTAACCTCAGAAATGCCTTGGTATCTCCCCCGCCCCATCACTTTTAGATTAGCGTTTATTCTGCTTTATAGCTAATTTTAAGACTTACCCTGTTGAAACAGTGCTCATGGTTGGGTCCATAAAAATGCTGGAGACATCTCACATTGTTTTTGTTGACAATCTTGTTGAAGAATTCATTGACATATTTGATGGGGAACGCACAGACTGCCGATCGATTCGTGGGTTCAGCAGAATCTGGCTTGCTTTGTGCGAACACGCCATAGAGAATGTCATCATTCGGGCTGGCACCTATCTGTTTAGCAAGATTGGCCCCAGGCTTCCCGACATATGCGGCTTGGAGGATGTTGAACACCTCCTCCCTTGTGGATCTCTTTCTTCTTTTCTCCGTGAGAATACACTCCAGAGGCATTTCCATGTAGGAGTGCAACCCGGAGTCTACAGAGCAGAACCTGATTATCCTCGTGTGAAAAGTCTGAGCATCCAGGGTTTCCTTTTGGACAGTCAGAAAGTAAATAAAATGTTTGCTTTCGAAGGCATGTATGTATTTTATGGGGTAGGACTCCCGGAATTCAGGTAAGACATCAATATAGGACTGGTCTGTCAAAAACTTGAAACCATCCTGGGTTTCCTTCAGCCGTCTCACCGATATCGAATGCAATGAACCATCAGGAAGGTAGGTAGAATTGATCGTATTCCCCACAAAGAAATTGATGAACCTGTCCTTTTCAGACAGGAGGACTTTGGCTCCCAGGGCACTCACTACGCAGTCAGGACACTGACCTGACTCTTCATCCACATCGGGGGAGAACATGCAGTGAACCTCAGACTGTATGTCAGCCGGGTTGTCAGGAGGAAGGACATGCCGCTGGCAGGTACCTCTGCTGACGCTGCCACAGCTAATGAGCTGATCGTCATAGTACGTGTCAACGAGCAGAGCCATGTTGACGTTGTCTTTCCAGACGCCTCCTGAGGAATTGGCTTTGCTGCTGCAGTCCTGACACGGAAAACAATCCGGGTGTTCCAACACAGGTCCGGTCTGGTACTGAGATACCTTCTGAAGGTCATTGTCATTTAGAACGTAAATGTAGTTTGTGGCTCCGAGGTAAATATTATGCCCGTGCAGAATGACATTCTGGATGGGGGTTTCTGAGGTGAAGTTGGGAAGCTGATACTTCATGTTCATGTTCATCCCGGACTTCATGAGGGCCTCCTTGCACTCCCCATGGCTCCTCTGCACCAAGGTCAACAGCAGCACCAGAATGCCAGGTGATAGCATGGTGGAGGCCTTCATTGTGAGAAGCTGATCTGCCAAGACACATTCAAGCAAGAGCTGCTTAGTCGTCACTAGAAACAAAGAAGAAAAATCGAAGCCCTGCTCCAGCTTCGCTGGCAGAAATAACATTTCCTCATTGGAATTTTTACATAGAATGAAAACAAAAACTGCCAGCTAGCTTCTCATAAAGATGCATTGTAGGTCTGGACATGACTCCACATAGTTTAATTTTAGAAGTCATGCCACGAACGAGTAGTTTTCAAGGGCCATTATGGGATGTGAACAGTGTTCTGTGTTGAGGCCCATGCGGCAACCTAGAGCCATTCAGCAGCTGAATAAGAAATGCAGCGCATTCTTTCTTAACCCCTTGCTGGTTGCTTAATGTGGTTTCATATCTGTGGCTAATGACTAGGTTGATACTTAAACTTTCTTGGTTAGTCAAGAAAAGGAACTGTGGTTCAGATTCATTTATTCTAGAAATCACAGCAGGCGTTGTTTCCTTGGGAGCATGTAGAATTACTAGGCTAAATTTAGCTTCCTTTTGGAAGAAACCAATCATAAGTCCTAGAAGCGAGCAGTCACATGCTGTTTATAGGATTTTGTGTGCGAGGAAAAGGTATGGTTATAATTGGCTATGGCTAACCTATTGTTTCAGACAGACAAATGCTTGATGCAAGATCACTAAGACTTCAAAAAACAGCCGACTGAAATGTGCGAAGTCAAATTTAATCTTCGGAACTAAAGTTTTAGAACTATTTCTCAGAGAAAAAAAACAACATATTGTTCATTATCAAGTCAAAAAAGCTCTTTAGTCCCGAGAACATTATTTCAGCATTCCTTGGTATACACATGGACCAGTATTTCTCCCAGGAAGCATGACTGGCTTGTTATTCAGGCTAAAGATGTGCAAATTCTACTAATAATAGCTAAGGGCAGTGGTAGGCTATTGTTTTGCAAAGAGAGTACTTAGGATGAAAGCAACTAATTACCTAACACTTGTGTTTTCTGACAGGACTGAAGGGTGTTTAAAACCACATTTGGCATTACAGCTATGGCAAAGATTAACCTTGGATTTATGACTCTATATCCAATATCACCAAGCAACTAATAAGTGATTGGCTCTGTGTTTATACTAAGGAAAATGGAAACATGGTTCCTGCCTTTCAGTGAGCCTAAGAAATGACTAGTAATTAACACACAGAGACTGATGACTAAACTACCTGTCATTATAGCATTCCATATAACACAACCCCCAAACTACCGGCATCAAGAAAGGGAGAGATAGATGGCTTCTGTATGGGATCATGATCCTTATGTTAGGAGGTCCATTAGGAGGACAGCCTCTGTCTGACTCATTCATTACTGTATTCCAAGAATTGGCTGCTGGGGAGCCTGGAACACAGCTGGCATTACACAAATATATACTGAACCTGTGTGTAAATAAAAGAGAAGCAGCAGGTTCAAAAACAAGAACTTGGGTCCTAACGTTTTGACTTTGGTTCTAATAAGTTTCTAAAAATTAAGAGCTTTAAAGAGATGGTTGACCAGTAACTATGGTGGCCTCGAATGAAGCAAAGGAGAGTAATCAGCAAGATGGTGGCCCCAGGAACAGAAGGAGGCAGTGAGAGGCACTATTCAGTAAGTAAGATTTGCCACCTGGCTGGACAGAAGAAAGGGGAGGTGGAGATGATCCGGAGTCATCTGGGCCGAGGTAGAATGAGCTACACAGCAGGCAGCAATAGGAAGCTGGCTGAGAGATATGGTTTTTAAGCCTGCTAAGTATAATTAAATGATGGGAACCGAGTAAAGTTTCTACTGTAGGAATGGCTGGAAGGGCTCATCATTTATCAGGAAGCAGATGCTTGGAGTACGTGACGAATGGAATTTCTGAGCAGACGGAACATCTACGCCAAGGAACAGAGGTGAATAATGAAAGCTTCGGAGGAAAGCTGCCCTTATAGATGAGAGCATGACTGGCTCATGGGAGACACATCTGCTTCCGGTGACACAGTAGTAGCCGGTGGAATGAGGAAGAAATGCAAATCCAAGACTCGGGGTACTTGGTACTTCATTTAGCACAAGAGAAATGAACTTCAGGTATATGCACAGAAGTGAGAGTTAAGACCTAGGTTGGTGTGCTTGTGATAGGACTAGAAGGAAAAGAGGTGGCCAGTGAATTGTATCGGGGCAAAGACCTGTATTAAAAGAACTGAGCAGAGTCATGAAGGCACTGAGGCATCAAGAGTCAGCACTGCTTCAGTGTTACAAAGGCCAGGCAAGGATCTCAAGAAGACCATAGTCTGTATATGTGAGTAGTTGTTGACCTTCAAAAGAGTGCTTTCAATAGAATTAACAGTAGTTTTCGATACTGTTAAGGTGTAAAGGAATATGTGTTTTGAGGAAGCAGATTGTTCATTTAAGCCAGAACTAGCAGAAGGCAACAGCAGGTGTTCATTGTTAAATTAGAAAGATGTATGCTTATTTGCAAGACTTTCACCTCTACTAACACTGATTTGGTACCTACAAAGACACAGCACCCTTTTCTGGAAAGCTCATGGTTCCTTGGTAGAGGCAATGAGTGTGAGGAGAAAGGAAACCAGACAGCAAATGAGGCTAGAATCAGTCCTCAAGGGGAGAGTGAATGAAGATTCCTCACAGACAACCAGTGTTGTGCAAAGCAGAGTCCCAGTGGAGAGCACATGGCGTGGGCTGAGAAGGGGGGATGACAGGCACCAAGTGAGAGACAAAGCTGATGATGCAATATTCCAAACAGGTATTTCTAAGATTCCCGGAACATAAAAGAGGTCATGTTCTCCGATACAACCAGAGAGGAGAAGTCACATGACAGTACAGGAACAGCGAGAGGTTCAGAACATGATACCTTCATGTTCTAAAAGTAAATCAGAGTGCACAGACATGTGTTTCAAGAATGGATGTAGAGGAGGGACTAGGGACTTCAGCTGGATGAAGAGCTTCAAAATAACAAAGCAGAGCCTGTCAACTGAGATCCCTAAGAAATTAATGAAAGAACAGCTCTAAGGGTTCTTTTGAGCCCCAGCACTCCTTTAAGGTAAGATACAATCAACATTCTCTGACTACCTCTTCACATTCAGGAAAGAGAAGAAACCTGGTGTAGACAGTTGAAAACACAGTTGTCTTCGGGGTCCACATGAAGGGATATGGTTGAGGATATAAGCTTTGAGGTGATGTGCAGCAAAGCCAGAGTATCACTGATGTACCAGAGAGCAAAGGAAAGCTTCACTAAGATAAATTACTGGGAGAGGTATAAGCCACAGAATCATAAAAGCAACAATAACATTCATTGTGTGCTTACCAGGTGCTGGGCATTCTGTTAAACCGTCTCAATTCTCTTCAGAAACATCCTGTGAAGAAGGAGGTATGGTTAGCCTCCTCCTCTGGATGAGCATGTCTGTCAGGAGTCACCCAGTGTGACACCCAGTTCCACGCCTAGCAGAGAGTAGCCACCCTCGGATGCTTCCTTAACACTGAAGCAGCATCCAGAACAGAGAGGTCAGAGCAGAGCAGAAGTTTCAGCATCACATTTCTGACCCTGGCCCTTCCCTGTCTAGCCATGTGACTAAGGCCATCCATCTACCTTTGTGGCCACTGTCCAATACCCTCATGTGACTGTTCTTAAGTATCAGTAAAAGGGGATATTTTGAAGACATCTGACCATTTTAAAGTATATGTAGAAAGAATGGGAATTGAACTTACTATTTTAACATATACTTCTCAGCTGTTTTGAAATATACTAGAACATTTTGGGGGCCAATGAAAGGAACAAGAATGAATGAAAAGAAATGATTAGGGATAAATTGTCTCACCAGTCCAGAGTATATTATATGAAAAATTAAAGGTTTTCTCAACATGACATATATCAGTATGTCTTCCAAGAATGGGAACACTGTTTCTGTGTTTTCTCGAAAAAGTAGGATGTGAGGGAAATAAATGAATGCATTTTTCCAAAAGGAAGTCCAAACAACATTATAATTCATTTGCATAAGTTGATGCCCATTAAAGCAGCACTGAGTATGCCTGGCTTCTAATTTTTCTCTTGTGAAAGAAGCTTCAAATTGATCTTTATTTTATTTTATACAATCTGAGGGATTATGTAATGTTTTAGAAATAAGAATCATGTTCTAAGGTTGAGACATATGTCACTCACTGTGCTACTGCTGAACTAGCAAGAACTTAGCAAATGTACAAGGGAGCTTTTTGTTATCTCAAAGTATGGGGCAACAAAGCAAAAGAAAGCCATTAATCATTTAATACATTCCATTTTCATAACCATCCAGTTAATTAAGACTAGTCTCTGTTTACAGAGCTATGTGTTGATGAGACCAGAGTGCCAAGTGCAGACTCTGGTGCCAAATGTACAACCACATACTCTGGCCTGGTGCATTGTGGGACTCAGTCCATTTGTGAGAATGGCTCTGTGAATTTGATGAGAGATGCAGGTTAGCACAGTGCCAAGCCCATGGTAGGCCAAGGAATGTTCTATATTATCACTGTTTGTTCATAGTCTCAGAAAACATAGATGGGCATCTATAATGTGCAAGATACCAAGAAGAGGGCTGACGTTTCAAAGATGATTAAATTACTTTCCAATTGTCAGTGGGAACAGAAACTGGTAGGAGTGGCAGGCAATCACACAATAGTTTACACTCAAGGCAAGAAGTTCAAAGAAGAGAAATGTAGCCTGGCTACGGAGTTAAATGGGCATGGCAATCAATTATTATCTTTTCCTCCTTAGGAATTCATAATTTTGAGAAGCAGAACCCAGCTACAGTTGTGGCAATAAAGCTAAGCTATATGACCCCAAACAAGTCACTCAGTTTCTTCTGCTTCAGCAGCTTCCTAAATTTGTCAAATGAGTTTTGGGCCAGCAGCATGCTAGGGTCCCCTGGTACTGACTTAGGACACTTATTTTGTGTGTCTCTTCCTAGTTTATACTTCAGTGACCTTATAATGACAACCAAAATCAGCATGATGAGACTGCTACATCATAGGAATTGGCAAATACCCCAAACTAGAGCTCTGTCCTCCCACATAGGGATGGTTATTAAATATTTACTGGCATTCCTGAACTCAACTACTGAACTCCAAAGTATGTTCTGAGTGTACCAATTCTGATCTCAGAGACATATTTTCTACAATTACCTGTCACGCCGGTGCCACCAACTTGCCTGTATTACTCTTGCTTCCCAGCTCTATGCCAAATCTGGCTATGCCAGAAATTGCAATGTTTATAATGGTAGTAACTTCAGACACACTCACTTCCCATATATTTTTGTCTTGATACATTTATTCTCGTGATGTGTCTGAATGAGACTTTCAACACAGAATGTCTTTTCACCACTTCTGCCCCATTTTTTCTTTTGAAATAGTGCTAGTCATTTCACTTTTTTTTATTAAATGGAACATATAAAGATGATTCAAACAGACTGACTAATTCATTCTCCTGAAGTCTGCACATAGCAGATGGCACTGAATCACCTATAAAGCATTTATTTAGATCTCTGCCATTGGTAGCAAGGATACTCTCACTAACCAAACATTTCCTGTAAATGAGCACCTCGGTGCCATCTTGGTCATAAACCTGGGGCATTTAGGAGTCCTTTCATTAGAGACAGCCTGTTAACTATGAGTTCAGGCTCCGCCCAACCTCCCAAGTTGCCATTCAACTCTTCTCTGTCACTTCTCCGCTTCGAGTTTTCTCATGAAAATATCTTGCATTGGTCATATCATCCCTCCCAAACCTAGCAATGGGGTAGGTTCTCAGGTTTTTGTTGAGTAGCATCTGTGCCGCTCAGCATCTGTACCAGCAATAAAAGCATAGTGTTGTCCTCAGAGATTGATTCCTCAGGGACAATCACAGCAGACACAACGAGACACTTCTTAAAGAGGAAGACTTTGTAAACTTTGACACAATTAACTTTGCTTTAGGAACTTATTCCTCTCAAAAGTCTCAATGATGTATAGCTATGATGAAAACACTTCCCAGTTTGTGAGATACACTCAGTTATACCATCTTTTCTAATTGTAATCATAAGGTAAACATTATTCTCATTTTGATCAGATGACATATGTGTTTAAAGAGAATAAAATGTTAGCTAAGTGTACACAAAAATGTCAAGGTCTCATCACTGTTTCTAATTTTTAAAATATATTATGGTTATTTGAAGTGCTTCTCATTAGTTGCATTTCTAGGGCAAAGACTTCATTCAGAAGACACAGGAACACTTATGTACACCTGCTTAGCACCCATTATTTCTTCCCCCGGAAGCTCTTTTGAGAACTCTCTCTGCCCCATCTACTGAGATTGCCTATCAATCATATTGTCTAAGTCTCACTGCAGGGAGAGTATGCACACAAGACTGGCTTTTGGAGGAGCTCTACTCCTCTGAGCCAGTGCTCAGTCAGGGTGTGCACATGACCAAAGCAAGGACAACCAAATGGCTGCTAGCAGAGAACCCGTCATGTTCAGAGATTCCAGACACACAGATGGTAACACCTGGGGCTTTCTGAGGGCCATCTTTGCTACCATGTGGGCCGAGCCAGCCAGAGTTGAAGCTGATACTGTGGGCAGAAGAGCTCAGACTTGGAGAGAGGGAGGTTCTCACTATCATTTGGCAATCTGAATTCCACCATAGTTTAAGCTTATAGGAGCCAACGAAATTGTTTCCTTCCTTCTTCCTTTTTGTCAGCCGTTTCATAATGACTCCTTTACTCCTTGCAAACCACAAGCAAATATTATCCAGAAAAAAAACCAATTTTACATTAAATTGAAAAGATCAGGCATGCTCAGTATGGTATGGCCATAGACTACATAAAATACTCAAATAAAGTAGGACAAAATAGTTTCTTTTATTTTTCAGCAATTACTTATAAATATCTCACTTGACGCCTGGGAACATATTCATTAACTGAGAGTCCTGAGGTGGCTTACTGTTTTATTTCTTTCTCCTATTGTATATTTCTGAAGTCAATTATAACATTTAGCATGAACTCAAGATGCAAATAATGTACCTAAGTGGTGAGTTAAAATAAAAAAAAAGATTTCAACAATACATTTGTTTGTAAAAGGGAATTTACAATTCAGGAAAATGGCTGAGATGCCATATTGAGGAAGCCAAATCAAAAAAAAAAGTCACTGCCACATATAAGGGGGCTTGCAAGAACGATATTCTAAGGAAAATTCTTATATCTCTCTAAATTTACACCCTTTCCATTAACTTTAAAAGGAGGAAAGGTAGGACCATACCTTTAAGATGGTCCCGCAGGTGAAGTACTTGACATGCAGTCATTTGAGGGCCCTAGGGGAGTCCATGGAGCTCACATGAAGTGGTGAGGTAATGTGCATGTCTGTAATCACCAGAGCCTCCGCTGCAAGACAGGAAGTGGAACCTGGAGACTATTCTGAAGTGGGTGACCAGCTAGCCTAGGATATACAGCGACGAACAGAGACCCTCTTCAAAGAAGAGCGAAGATTAGGATCAAATCCAGGGTTGGCTGCCAACCTATGTGTGATCATCATGCATGAGCCTGCTTCACCAGATAAGAAAAGGTAAGACCATGATAATCAAGTTATAGCAGCAAGATTCCAATCAGAAGTTTCTGACGACATTTCTAGTGCTGGATTTGTAAACAGCCCCAAAACATGGTGTTACACAATATGGATCAGGTCTTTGAGAGCATCCGTTACATGACGAGCAGAAGTCTAGATACTGAGAACTTCTGTTGACTTGAAGACAGAAGGATAAACTCCATACCTTAAGCCTGTAGCCTAAATTAAAACATAAATGAAACCACAGGACTGTTAAGAAAGCCAAGTTTACCTGAGTGTTTAAGGCCCACTGGTTCTACAATAACTAGTTCCAGAACAGACTCCAAAACTACAGAGAACCCCTATCTCAAAAACAAATAAACACACAAAAACCCAAAACAACAACAATAAAAACAACAAAAGGCAAAGAGAGCAAAATTAACAAGTATTTTCCTGAATTTTTCCCTATGCCTCCATATTAACCATGGTCTACCTAATAATAAGACAATACACCACATCAAAATCTTTTCAATGCAGTTAGATCGTTCCTCTCCCACCCCACCCACTCTTTTCTTTCCTCCCTTCTCCTCCCTCTTTGACTTTTCCATCTTCTCCACACAAGAGGTCAAACCCAAGGCCTTTACCATGCTAGGCAACTGATCTACCAGAGACCTATGTCCCAAGTCCAAGAGCCTCTCACAGCTCTCACAACAGTGATTTCCAATGGTGGGATGAAGGGACAGAAGGAAGCGTCCAGACTCTTCAGCGCACCCAACTGCTCTTTTGCATGCCCATATTTAAATAATCCAGAGTTCCCACAAAACAGTCTTATTTTTAACATATACAAATTAATTGGTCCCAGAGTACCTTTCTGGCTCTCTAATACCACATAGAACTTTCTGGAAAAGAGGTGGGATGTGGTGGAGGGAGTGGGAGGAGGCTCAAGCCATAGGTGGATATGGATGTGCTTTACCCCTTCATAGAGACTGGCCCTAGGGTCAGACTCTTGTTTCTACCTTGTGGGCTGGCCATGAAGGTCTTAAATAAATTATGGGATAGACTGGCATTCATTTTTGCAGCACACACTGACATCTAATAAATGCAATACCCCTGCTTATTATCCTGAACCATGCGTTAGCCAGTTCAGCTTGTTCTCCACAGAAATGTGGAAGCTGGCCAGTGCTCTGGGAAAGACCACTCCAAATACCTGCCTAGTATTTCATTCCTTTATTTCTCTCTACAGTTTAAATAGAGCTATTTGTTATTTCCCCACCCTTGGCCATCTTGTGGTTTTCCTCTAACTCACTTTCAAGTTGTTGAAACCCTTTAAGTTCTTCCAAGACAGGGCTAAACAGGAACCATTAGTTTAAAGAGTAAGCCCATATCCTCAAAGAGATTTAGGAAGTGAAGGTGTAGGAGACCCAGTTAACTTTGAATCTCAAATACGGGGTTCTTTTTTTAGTGTAAGTATGTTCCAGGAATGCATGCAAATGACAATCCTAGTTGTAAGCAGAAAGAGAAAAATAAGGGAGGGACCACCTTCTGGAAAAAACAGAACTTGGAATGAATAGACTTGGATGGAATCTATTTACCTTGGGAATCTAACAATTTTCTGTCTTGTGCTTTCCTGCTTCCTTATTTCCTCCTTATTTATTGATTTATTTATTTATACTGGGATTTGAACCAAATGCCTTAGTAGGCAAGTGCTCTACTATGTAGCTATACCCCCAGCCCTTTATTTGCTGACAATACAATCTTGTTGAACTTTCTCTGTGGTCCAGGCATACCTTAAATTTAGGATCTTTCTATTCCAGCTTCCTTAGTAGTGAGGAGTAAGACATGCACCACAGGGTTTAATTCAATGTTTTTTAAGGGTTTGTTTCCCTAAAACACACACACACACACACACACACACACACANGTAATGGGGAGACCTCCCCTTTGCTATAACATCAGGACTGGGGCATCCTCACCTCCAACCACCAGTCAGCTCTGCTGTGCTGCCAAGGTGAGGGACAGGACTTGAAAAGGGGAAAGTCAGCTCTCTTGTCTGTTGCAGGCGGTAAGGGGCAAGAGATTTTTCTAATTAAAATAATTTCTCAGAACTTTCAAAATTATATGCGACTCTTGAAGTGGAAAACTCTCAGGGAAAGCTGAGAAGTAAGATTTGGCTAAAACTTTACACGTCAGTGCGTGGTCCAGCCACATTCACACCACAAGGGATTTGCTAGAACTACAGATGAACAGGCCACATCCCAGACCTGCTGGCTCTCAACCTGTATGTTGAGAAGGACTACGTGCCTTATGTGTGCACTAAAGTCATAGAAGTCATGCTCAAAAGCTCAGCTCTAGAGGGGTAAAGGCAAAAAATGTCACAGGTTTATACAAATTGTTGCTGAGAATCAACTCTCCATTTCATGTCAACAAAAATGATTTCCAAATTTCTGCTTCCTATACCCCTAAGGTCCTACAAACTCATGTGCGTGCCTTGTTTCAGACATGGATATGACAAGTATATCAAAAATTTAGTTTTACTTGGAGTCAAGACAGGGTCTCGTTAAATAAAGAAAAGCCTTATATTCTTGGAAATCAAGCAGAGACTGGAAAGAAGGCTAAGCTGATAAAGATGCCTGTTTTCAAGTCTGACAATGTGAGTTCAATGGAAAGAAAGATTCAACTCCCACTGGTGGTCTTCTGATCTGCACATGGGTGCCATGGCCCACAAACACACACACACACACACACACACACACACACACACACACACACACGTCTGTCTGTCTGTCTGTCTATCTATCTATCTTTATAAACTTACACAATTTCTTATTTTTATTTTGGTTTTGTTGCTGTTATATATCTAAAACATTGTTTTAAATGTGATCAGCAGGGCAATCACGTGACTTTAAATACATATGAAGGTGTAACTGTGAAAGGGAATAAACATTTTTTCTAAAAAAAAGTTATAATGAATATAGCAACTTGCACATTACATGAAATTTCTTAAAAGATCTAGATCTGCATATTTATTAAAGATTCAGATGCAGATGGCTATAGAAGAACATGCTAAACTTAGCACTACAATAATGTACATGTGTTACAATGGACTATCGGTGGCTTGGCATCACACAAACATTTCTTTAAAGATGTATAGTGCTTTTGTTCTTATTCTTATGTGGCTATCTCAGTCTTTCTCCTGACCATCATATTAGAAGTTGAAAATGACAGACATTTAGCTTAACAAAAAGCAAACTGTGCATTTTCCACTTTCAATATATGATTAAGATCTTTGTTCAAGCCTGATATGGCAAGAGTAAAGATTAAGAGAACAGAATGCATTCTAGCCTCAAGATTTTTGTCTCATAAATTCATAAACTGTTAGCAAATATCTTTGTTCTTTTAAGAATGACTGAAAACATCCAACTTCTGGGAAAAGAGAATAAATGGACATTTGTTTTACTATTGTGCGTGTTGCAAAAATAAAATACCATTCAGAGCATTCATTGAACTGTCAGAGTCCTGATTGATGGACAGGCATTTACCCCATTAATAAATGGTAGCTCATACAAGAACATTTCACTATCCTTGGAAATGTGGAGGTTGAACTTCCCCATTGTTAAGACCATACTAAAAGGCTTGAAATCAGAAGCAGATTTTTATTCAGCCTAATAGATGAATGGGAGTTTGTAATTCAGATTATGTAGACTCTCTACAAGATTTTGTTCAATTAAGCCAGGAACACTGAATAAAATAAATTCACAGATTGCATCTTTCTACATGCAAGTTAAAATAAACTAACCTTAGCGACCCTTTCCTGCCCCATTCATCCGCAGAGTTTGGAAAGCATGAACCTGACTGGGCAGTCAGAACGTGAGCCGAGAGGGAGACACATCCAGAGGAAAGGAAGCTGCTACATTGCTCACTAGTGAATCAGACATCCCCTCCTGTCTGCGGGTGGAGGTGGAAAATGTCCTGGGCATAAGGCATGTTCTGGTTCCAAATGGGGGATCTGTGCTCAGGAGTGGGTTAATCCATTTCTTTCCTCTCTCCCTTTCCTCCCTTCATTATCTTTGGAATGAGACAAGGTCTTGTATGTTGTTCAGGCTGGCCTCAAAGGGTCTTCTTTTTGTCTCTGCTTCCTAGTGCTAGGGTTAAAGGCAGGTTACACTATTGACCAGTCCATTTCCTCTGGGTTGGCACAAAGGCAAAAATTAAACAGCCGCGCAGGGAAACAGGCAGTGAGTAGGTCCATTTTTATCACGGTGGCTGTGCCATAAGGAAAGAAACCACTATCCAGCAAGAAAGGGGGACACAAGGTGTCACACCAGGTGGACATTTCTTTCTAGGACTCTTTTCACTTGGTTCTCAACTCCGTTTGGCTCATGTCTGAGAACATCTAGGAAGCTGACACTAGCAAGCCGCCTCTGAAACTGAATGAGTGACATCTCCCTTTCGAAGCTGAATTATACAAAAGTTTCTTCTCTAGGCAAAGTAGAAATTGCAGTACTACTGTGAATGAATGGAATTACCAGACTTGGTTGTTATTTTCTACGGGTGAGGATTTTCATGGGCGAAAATAATGCAATTATGTTGGAAGAAAAATCAAAAGCATACAAACATGTTGTGATCAATATATCATCAGAAAATAAAGAACTAAGCACATTTTCTACAAAATAAAAATTAAATACCTTTGAACAAACAGAGAATGGCAAGCGAGTCAAACCCTATGAAAATAGGACAGGGCAGAAAGGTAAGTATAGGACCCCATTTCTAACATTCAGTAAACACCCTGGATGCTTGAAAAAAAAATCAATAAACCTAAAGGTTAGGACAACATAAAAACAACTGTGCTCAGCATTGCATTTATATAATTGATCAATTGAAGAGAAAACAGCTCAGGACTGTGTGTGTGTGAATGTGTGTGTGTGTGTGTGTACTCACACAGGCTCCTGCTTCTGTGTAAGATGTATGTTTGAGGAAGAGGAAGTGAAAGAAGAGGGAATGGCCTTTTTAAATGACCTTTTTCACTTAAAGAATCACTGCCAAGATGACTAGGTGCCCTATTCCCTGCCCTACTCCTAGCAGTGCTGTCATAGGAGGAACACAAAGAGAAGGGACACTAAAGGCATCCCAGAAAGCAGGGATGGCTTAAGCTAGGTCTTAGGACAGCTAAGCTAGATGCAGACACTTTGAGAACAAAGGACATAGCTTTTTTTAAATACAGTAGTAGAGAGGCTGGGTGGGAGGGGCTCACATGGTTGAAACTGTCAAATCACATTCACAGAAAGCCTCATGCATTTTGTTGAAGGCTCTGCATTCTATGTGTTGTTGGGATCCAATGGATATGGAAGTTAGTAGATACATCCCATTTTGGTGACCATGGGGTGAGCACACAGAAGTGGGAAGGAGACAAAGTACAAAACAGTGCAGAGGGTCATTTGAACATCTAGGCATATTGTTGTGGGATATTTGTACACTGTGTGAAGATGTATTTGCTATGATTGGTGTAATAAAAAGTTGAATGGCCAATAGCTAGGCAGGAGGTACTGAGAGAGGGGGAGGAGGAGGAGGAGAAGAAGAAGAGGAGGAGGAGGAATAGAAGAGGAGGAGGAGGAGAGAAGGAGGAGGAGGAGGAAGAAGAAGAAATAGAAAAAATCTAGGCTGGAGAGAGACATTAGGAGACAGGAAGGAAACAGGATGGGTGGTACATGACAGAACATAGACTATTAAAAATGGGTTAATTTAAGTTATAAGAGCTAGTTAAAAACAAGTATAAGCTAAGGTCAAGCTTTTATAAATTAATAAATCTCCGTGTCGTTATTTGCAGGCTGGTGGTGCTGATGAGAAAGCTTGCTTCAGCACAAGAATGAGGATCAAGGAGAAAAAAGTGGGGACTCCCTAGATCAATATTGTTTTACCTTCATCAGCAGAGAGTATAAAAATCCATCTCTCTGCATTAGTTTTGTCTATCAACACCTACTTAGCCTGAATTCAGCACATGTTCATCAGGCCCTACTACACTTGAAATACATCAGTAAGCAGACAAACACTCCAGTTCTTGTGGGAAGCACTTACTAACAGGGGCATTCAGGTGGCAATATATAAGCAAGCAGGATGTAGAGTGTATTAGAAGTTGACAGCATCTGGAGATCTGAACTGTCTCAAGGGAGGGTACAGGGAGAAATCTGTGGCTTTGAAATTCTATGGAGGTGACTTTTGAGAAAAAGGTTGAGGGAGGGAGAACTCAGACAAATGACATGCGGAAAGAGATTTCTGAGCAGGGGTAAGAAGAATGGAATCCCTTTGAATGTGTGAAGGAAGACCACCTGTGGCAGGGGTTAGCATGGCCTAATGGGGAGGCAATGGAGCCAGTGGCAGACTGCTGAAGCGGTCCCACCTGATGGACTGGCCTGGGCTACAAGGAAATAAGGAGTTTCCTTCGGGCTGAAATGGCTGAACTGTGGCTGTAGTCTGATGACAGTGAGAATGGAATTAAAATATCAGGTGTGTGGCTTAAAAGGGAAACAAAACTAAAGGTTTTATAATAAGGAAACTGGTCTTCCCAATTGAAGATACAGTGATGCAAAGGGTTAGCACAACCAGTAGGGTTTAGGACCAGGAGTTTTGAAGACCAGGAGATGTGAAGAAACCAGTATGGTTGTGTTCACAGTTGATGTACCACTTACATAGTCAAGAGTTGTTGGGCATGTGGTGAAATATTTGGGTCTTAGAATGAAGAATAAAGGTCTATGGCAAAGACTTAAATTAAGAAGCAATCAGCATGTAGATGGTGTGGAAAGATAGGAAGTTGGGTGAGATCACCACGATGGCTAATCTTCAGGGTCCATTTGACTGGGTTTGGAATCACCTAGGAGATGCACCTCTGCATATGTCTGGGAGCATGTTTCCAGAAAGACCTACCTCAAATGTGACAATCGATCAGTATCATGTTCTACCACCATGCTTTCTTTGCCATGATGGGCTATTTTGTTGCAGACCACCAACCACCAACCAAAATAATCCCCTTCTCCTGAGAGAATCAGGCAGGCCTCAGCAGAACTGCAGCC
The DNA here is from genome assembly GCA_001685075.1 of Bramus lutescens. Classification (NCBI taxonomy): domain Eukaryota; kingdom Metazoa; phylum Chordata; class Mammalia; order Rodentia; family Cricetidae; genus Bramus; species Bramus lutescens. The sequence goes on from LOEQ01004429.1 coordinate 106,242, forward strand.
ATAGCACAATGACCTGAGTGGACTTTGAGCCCAACACTCTCTTAAGTTGCTTCTTGTTATGCATTTTGTTACAACAACAAATAAAGAATTGCTACAACCTAAAAAGAAAAGAAAAGAGAAGACAAGAAGTGTAGAAGCAAGGGCTGGGGCCAACAAAGCTAACAGGCTGGAAGAGCAGGAGGAGTAAGTTGAGCCAAAAGAACATTTGGAGATCCTTGTGGAACCTGTACTCGCTCTCTGGACACCTGCTCTTCCACCGGCATCTTATCTGTGCCTCACATCTCCCACATTCCCATGTCATCGTATTGGACTCCCATTTGCAGGAATGGCAGACATGCCTTTCTCATTGCTCAGTGTCACCTCTTACCCGTACTGCTACAGTTTTCTACCTTGTTCCCCCTCTCCACCCTTGTCTTCATGATATGTTCTCCAAAGTACAAGAGACACTATTTTTTTTTCTGAATGGAAAATCGGATTATGCTGTTTCTGAACTGAACAAAGAGTCACCACCTTAGGAAGTCTTGAAAGACACACGTGATCTCTCCAGATTTACTACTGCAATTGCTGGACTAACCATTCGATTCTGAGTTTTTAACACAAGCTATGTACTCCCTCACTTCTGGTGTTGGCATACGTGGGTTTTCTTTATGGAGCAGTCTTTAGTTGCTTCACCTGGATAACTCTCAGTCTCGCCTTAGGAAATCCATCTGGGAAATCTTCTTGATGCCTCTCTCGTCTTCCAGAGGGAAACAGGGACTCTCTCAAGTACCTTCCTCTCATCTCACCCTCATCACACTGCAGTGCAATGTGTGTTTCCTACTAGCCTGGGAGCTTGGCTGTCAACTACTAAATTATTGTCATTATATGGTACTTAATAAACACATATGTCAAAAAATAAATGACAATTTAGTTAATATCTGAAAGAATGATCCCAAATAAAGAGTTCATAAATTTAGATCGAAAGTGATGACAGGACTAGGAAGATACTAGGAAGAGAGAGAACACTTATGTGCTAATGATTCAGCATAGTTGTTGATCATAAGAGAGACTGACATTTCGAGATAGTTTAATTACTACCTCAAAGGCACCTGCTGATCATTCAGGTGGAAGTATCTTCCAACCTGAGATGGTAGTCTAAGGAAAAGGTGGAATCAAAGACAGAAATTTGTGCTCCATTGGTTCATCTGAACTTCAAAAGCTGTCGTCTTCATTGTTGGAGAGCAATGCATTTAAACTTTATGCAGGATAAACACCCATAATCTAAAAACCAAGAATGTAAAGTCCTCTAATGTCTGTCATCTTTTGGGTACCTGCACACTTAAAAGTTGTGAGTTCTGGAGCATTTTTTGGGATATTTATTACAGCCACTCTCCCTGCAAAGCCTATGCTTTCTATTCTAGAATCTGCATGACAGAAAAAAATGACTGATAAAAAGACCTCTAAAAGTTAAAACATTTCTGACTCCAGCATTCCAGATAGGGGCTAGCACTGCCTTTATTGCAAAGGTATAAAGAAAAGTTGCAAACGAAGGAAACACGGAGACACAAGAGGCTAAGTTTGGATGGGTTTTGAAAGCTAAGGCAGAACTGTCAAAAGTGGGGAAGAAATTAGACATACATCGTGGATCAGAGTGTATTCCAGAGGGGGAGACAGTGGGAATAAAACAAATGTCCATTATCTTTGGCAACAAGGAGACTTTCTTGGTATATTGAGGTGACTACTTGAATTAAATGAGTTAGGCAATTAATAGGAAAAAAGAAAGCAGAGAAAACAGGTTAGACATACATTTTCAGGAACTCTTACTGGAAAGATAAGACAAATCAGAGCAACTTCTTAGGCAACTGTGTATTTAAGATCCTATCAGCACGCCTTTACATCTGTGTTTTCTTTCTTTCTTGAAGAGGCAGCTGGTTGCTTAAGGGCTGAATGAAAAAAATGGTTAAGGAGACTTTAAAGATGGGAGGGGAGGAGCCAAAACGAGGACAGGGCAGGCAGAACAAGGTGATCAAAGATGTGGGGAGACGGGATCAAGATCACAGGTTGGAAAGGAGCACTTCACTCTCTGAGACATACCCAAGGAGACCAAATGGGCTTCTGCTCCTCTCTACATCTGAAAGGAGACCTTACATCGAGAATAAAAAAAGCCAAAGGCAGCTGAGACCTTGAAAAAATGGTGAGAGTTTGAGTCACTGTAGTGGGCCTGGGGAAAGATGGAGTAGAGATCTGTAGGGAACTGTGGATGGGTCAAAGATGGAAGGACCAAGAACAAAGCTATGTCTCATGATGCTCCCATCTTAAAGCGCGTAGTGCCTGTTCCCACTGAGCTTCTACAGAGAGAGCAGGCTGAGTTGAGGAGCAGATGGCTACATGATTATGACCTCTGCAGCAAATTCCTCATAATCTTTACATAATTCATCAGATCTATGGGTCTTTATTAAGAGGAAATGCCAGGCTCTGATTATTATTATTTCAGAACGAGATTTATTGAAATCTGGAAGAAATAACTTCTGGGGAAAGAAAATACATCAAAACAGATACTCTTCTCTCTTCAATAAAGCCAATGACATAAAGATGTTGAAGAAATGAATCAGATATAATGACTATCTAACTCTGAAAAGTAAAACCCTTTTAGGAACTGTGAGCGAGCCTTGGTCCTGAATTCCAGTCTAGTTATTCACTAAGAATGTTTAATAGTAGTTGGAAAGTAATTAATCATCTTATAGCACAAATCCAAGGGCTGTCACCTTTCAGTTCCATTAGTGAAACTGCCTTGGATATTATCTGTACTTTTCTGGTGACTTAAAGAACATTTTTAAAAAGCTTCATAAAGACCTGAAGAGTGCTTAAAAGTCAATGGGCCTTGATACACAGATTGCAAGGGACAATCTATGTGTTAGTCAGACCGAAATAAAATCGACAAGTCTCTTAATTTTGACATGACAGAGAAGCAGTTTTAAGAAGTCCAAAATGCATATTCATTTCTGCTTGAAGTTCTTCCCCCGTCAACCAACAATAGCTAATGAACGTTTAAACCTAAAGACTCTTCTAGCTTTTAAATGATATTTGCTTGTTTGCTGTCCTTGTGTTAGATAGTGTGTAAACCACAGGCTCTCTTCGGACTTTGTGGCCTCCACTTGGAGGTGGAAAGAGAGGGTCATGCCCAAACGTGAAACCAGGTCAGATGATAGCTGCCTAGTTTACAGTCTCAAATGAACAAAAATACAGGAAGTAAAGACAAAAAGACAGGAAGTAATGTATTTTCCTCAAATCTTTAGATCAAGGTCTAAGTTTATTCAAAATATGAACTTTTAATTCCAGATTCACCCTAGCATGGATTCTATTGTAGTGAATATCCAAAGAAAGGCTTCAAGACACATCCTCAAGGGAAGCTAATTCACACCCACAACAGAGATTTTTCAGTGGAAAATGATTACTGATACCGTTCTTAAGACCATAGCTTTTGTTCACAGTAATAATTCTTATATTATAGTGATTATGTATGATAGAAAAATTTTCTGTGAAAATGGAGCAAAACCTTACAAACTTGTTGGGTTTAATGTCATGACTGTCTCTGAAAAGATGAACTTGACACAGTGTACGAGAACTGGCTGCAGAGTGCTTAGAACACGCCACTGATAATAAAAGCTGTATTTCTGTCTTACATTCCTGCGATTCCCACTAGTAGACAAAGACAGGATAAACTTAGAGGCCAGTTTACATCTGGATAGTTATATTAGTAAGCTTTGCAATGAAATATGGGAGGCAGCCAACTTTACAGAGCAAAGGTTTACTCGGCTCATAGCTTTGGAGCCTCATGGGTAGGAATTCATGGTGCGCAGCAAATGGCAATGGCTTGGGTATACTAAGCTGTTGCTCACATCTGGAGCCAGGAATCAGAGGGCGAGTGGTGTCCTAGAAGGCTCCAGTGTGCTACACACTTCCTCCTGCTAGCCACATTTTAAAGATCTCCGCCACCTCCACTTGCTTACACCTTATTCATGGGCTTCTTTGGTGACACAACCATATTCAAACAACAATACAGAAGATAGTCTCACTTCTGTAATAAGTAAAGCATGTGTGATGGAAGAGAAGGGGGAGCTTAGGCTTTGCCCACAGCCTGACTTGTGTGTGGAGTTTGTGTGTGTGTGTGCAAGAGACAGAGAGAGAAAGAGAGAGAGAGAGAGAGGCTTCCATTGTTGATTTCCCACTTTGAGCCGCCTCTTTCCCATTTAGAATGAAGGCAACAATCCAACAGTGGGCTATGGAACCTTACAAAGTTTTTGGAAAAAGAAATACAAATGGTTATGAAATATTTTGATAAGTCCTCACTATCTTTAGCCATCTTTGAGGCATGCACATTAAATGTTCTTTGAGATTTCATCTTACCCCAGTCAGAAAGGCTAAGATTAAGGAAACCAAAGACAATGAGTGCCAGCAAGGCCGTGGGAAAGGAGAATGCTCATGCGCTGCTGTGAAAGGGAAAACTGATGGAGCAGCTATGGACCTTAGTGCAGCAGCAGCTCTGCTATTTGACCTGACCGTACCACTTCCAGGCGTCTATCAAAAGGGCCCTACTTTCTGCTGCAGAGATACCTGCTCATTCGTGTCCACGGTAGCTTTACTCATAGTGTCTGGAACATGACAACAGCCGGCATGTCTACCAAATGATGGAGTGATGAAATATGATGCCTGTATTAAAATGGAATTTTATTTAGCTATGAAGAAAAATGAAACGATGAAATCTGCAGGTAAATGCTTGGCTCTAGAAAACAGAATACTGAATGAGGTAACCTAGAAAGACAAATGCTGCATTGTTCTCACCGATATGTGGACTCTAGTGTCAAATCTTTAGATTTTTGTGTTGAATTTGGAGTATCTATCTGATGTAGGAGGGTCATCTATCTTATGTGTTACTTTCTTTGGTTAATAAAGAAACTGCCTTGGCCTTTTGATAG
>LOEQ01004429.1:116620-127920 GCA_001685075.1 Bramus lutescens
CTCTCTCTCTCTCTCTCTCTCTCTCTCTCTCTCTCTCTCCTCTCTCTTTCTCTGAGTTTGGACAACTACTTATGTCAATGGTCAGCAGTTGGAGTCATTTTTGGATCTCCAAATGATTCTGTTGTAATATACAACTTCAAAACTGGACCTCAGATCCTAGGTGCTATCTCAGATTTCCTACTTGCCGGCAACACATCATCATTTCAAAACAGGAAAAGGTCTGCAATCTTAATGTATGCACTGCTTTATGGTGCATGATTATGTTTGTATTTAAAATATTAGGAAAACATACAGTACATAATCTTCCTTTTGTACCCAATAGCTTTCCGGAAGGCCGCTAACTTGGGCACTTCAGCTAGTTTTTAGGATTAGAGGGAACATGTCCGTACATAACCTGTGATCCTTTCTTCCTTTGGAAAAGTAGACTGCAACATGGGGCTGACTGCTTTGAAAGGGCATGCAAAGCCAGAAAAGCCAGCAAGCAGTGCACGTTTTGAGTTTCAAGAGTAGGGAAAGAAAAAACAAAGGGGGAAGGCTCAATCAGATCCAAATTAAAGAGCCAATAGTTCAAGAAGAACACCTAGTCTGAAGGGGAGAACTTGGAAATGAAGTTCACACACAACTTATGATGGATTCAGCTTTCAGAAAATGAGGGCCTCAGTGTAAGAATGAAATAACTAGATTATTCTGCTACTTAGAAATGTCCATAGCCTGGTGCAAAGCATGTGGAGGGGCCAGTTTAGAGAAGCACATTCTAAGTGATGGGTGATAAAATAGCCTTGTCCTTTTTTTGGCTTAGCTTTCCACAGCAGAATTTTTTTTTGAGAATTCTAGAAAAACTAAGTGCTTCGTTTAGAAGGTCATCTAAGACATTCTGGCTGTGTGCGCTGCTCTATTGGACAGTACCCTAAGGAGCCACACCATTGTGCACAAACTGTCAAGGCCATACATATGGGACCAAATCTAGCCTGCACACTTTGTGTCCCTCTTGGATGTATAGTGCTTTAAGTATACCAAGTTAACACATTAAAACTGGGATCTGTGTGGATTCTCTTGAAAATTTATAAGATAGCTGCCATGTTGGTTCATGACACCCAGAAAGGCCACATGACAGCTCCAGTGTTGGATACCAAGTGATGACTGTCCTCTCTCTGGTGGAACGTCTGTCAGCACCTGGGAAAAATGGTTATCTTCATTCATTTAAGAAATTTCTTTGCAAATATTTCTACAGGACACATGCAGAACAGGAAAGGAAGAGGAGGGCGATCAGCACAGTGTCTTCACACAGAAGGCGGAAGGACACAGAGAGAGGGGAGACACAAGTGCCCAGCACACAGACTCTGCACTATAGCAATTGTCTTACTTGCTGGCACCCAGCTGACACCCTGGAGAGGACCTGCGATGACTATGTGAGTTTTATTGCCCACAAATTCGGCTGAGCCAGACTCAGAGCAGAAGGTAAGAAGCCTGCATAGCCTAATGGGCCAATAGCTCTGCTGTTGAACCTGAGGAATGTAGGGAACTGCCATGAATCTGTTTTCATCTTATAAGCAAAAGGTCCGGGACACCTTTGTACCTCTGCCTTTGAGACTGGAGCTACCCACAGAGGCCTTTCTATTTTATTTTTTAAAGAATACCCCACCTTCTAAAGGAGAGACTCTGTGGCCAGCTATGCAGTGCAAAATTTTAGAGAAACACAAGAACACAAGGATACTATGGAGGGGACTCTCGGTGTTCATTCACACACTATCTCCTTAAGATTCCGGCCAAGGTCATCCTTGATGAGAGGTCCTTCCCTCATCTCGTTGCTGGGTTTCAATCTCCATTCCTATCCTTCTTACCTTCAACAGTGCCCATTCTCCTCATCACTAGCACACAACAAGCATTTTATTTACAATTTCTTTTTTGCTTCCCTCAACAGAACAGGGTGTCATGAGGTCACAGTCTTGGAGGGCTTCTTCCTCTACAGAAACCACACACACTAGAACAATGCCTAGTAGATGCTCAGTGAAGTACTAAACCCCAGCCACATTGTTAAGGGACAAGGAACTTGGCTTTCCTGAGCACCTGTGGTCCTCTGGCCACATCCCACAATTGATTTCCCTATCTCATAAGTAGTGAAAACTGTCAGGTTTTCACCACTTATGATATGATCTACACGAACCATAGCTTTTCACAGAGTTACTCTGTGGCCCTGCAGCTCCGCAATTAGACATGAACCGGAGATCTGTATGAACATACTTGCACACGTCTACACAAGCACAGAAAGAAATACATATGCCGGGGTCTGTGATTACAAAGTTGATTGTCCCCCATTTCACAGCGCTCACACCTCCTGTTACATACACCACACGTGTGATTCTTCTCCCTCAATTATGTTTTATAGCTTATAAAAACTTTCTTCATTTGTCCCTTGAAAAGCAAAGGAGTCTGATTTTACTGGGTGTTTTTATTAAAACAAAACCCAAGGGGAATATAAACGTTAAACAATTTAACACAGCTGAAGAAATATCTGAGAATGGGCTTTCTGATGGACTGGCAGATTACAAAGCCACTCACCGCTCTTAATCTGATAATGGGCAGAAGACCCCACACATATGAAGAAAGGCTTTTTTTTTAAGTTAAGAGAAAAGTAAAAAAGGAAATTGGGAGGCAAAGAGGGAGGTGGGGAGAGGAGGGTGGGGACTGGGTGTATTACCAGAGCGTAGAAATATTACACTCATCTTGGTCTCTAACCAATGGAAAGTCTTGCAGGAGCTAAACCTCTGCTGCTGGCTGGGAATGGGCTGAGCAGCTGGCTCAAGGCAGCCCTAGTCTATAATGTGGGACAGTGAAGGCCTTAAGATGAGCTGTGCCCAATGTGGAGAATATGAAGAACGAAGTAAGCAGAAGCAGCTTAGACATCTGAAGTCCTTTTGTTTCAGTCTTCAGCGAGTGAGATGACTAAATGTCTTTTTCATGTAACGTTCTCTTAATAATTAGGGATTCTAGCTTCACTTTGTATGTGTGATATCTGGCTACACCATTAGACTGTAAATTTCTCAAGGGCAGATACATTTTTATTTCTCTGCTCCACTTTTGGATATTCTCCTAGAACAAGCACAGATAATGATCACAGTAAGCTTCTTTACTTGTTTTGGTGAGAAAGGTCTGAGTTCGGTAGTGAGTCAGTAAGTGTGAGGAACTCATAACCAACATGATCCCAAACAGACACTGGTCACGGTGTCTACTGCATATTACTGAGAGTTGGCTGTTGTTTTGCACTAAGAAAAACCCATGAAACCCTGTCCTGAGGGCCCAGCATCAGACAAAAGTTGTGACATAACCAGGCAGGAAAGGACTCCCTGCACTTGAGAGTCTGCATTCACTTTGTCCCTGAAGGGAGAATGATAAGGACTTTAGGTATTCCAGGCACAAACACAGTAGGCCAAAGGGTATCAAAGGGATGCTAGAGGGATAGCTCCACATTTAAGGGCAGTGACTGCTCCATCAGAGGACGCCGACAATTATCTTCACTTCCAGGAGATCTGATGTTCTCTTCTGGTCTCCATGGGCACCAGGCACATACGTGGTGCAGAGATACGCATACAGGCAAAACACCTGTACACAGGGAGAGATGGCTCTGGTGACGATCACCAAGCCGAGTGCCAGTGAAGAAGAAACGAGAAAACTGCGTGAAATGGGCACGAAGCCAAGGGATAGAGATGAAAAGCGAAGGGCGACAGAAATGAGAGGGAGTCTGGATGCGTGATTAGCCAGGCCTGACCATGGGTGTGAACCAGAGAGTGACACTTGGACAGCCACACAGTGCCAGCCCCTGAGTTATTCTCTTTGTTTTGAGAAAACCACATCTGAGAAAACCTGTACCTGCGGTTATTACAAAGACTTGCAAAAAAAAAAAAACCTGACTAACTCTACTGTAAATTATTTATTTCTATCAACAGTGCTGCAAATTCACCTTTAAAGTGTATTTCTAAGTGCAGTCCTCATTAAAACATTTTTTAAAAAAAGTTCAAGACAAACATGGGGACTTTGTTTACATGGTCTTAGAAATCATAAATTGTAGGTATTTACCTTGTTGAGAAAATTATTTTCCTCTCATTATAGACTTAAAAGTAACACAATATTAAACCTTCATATTAACGGCCTGTCACCAGTTTTACCTTTCTATTTTACAGATAAAGCTTGCCCTAGGTTCTCAGAGCCTGTAGTGCATCCCTAGTGCAAACTCCCTGCTGCACATGATCAAGAACAAAGCAGTATGGGAAAAGGCAGCAGTTCCCTGATCATCAATGACACGCTGTAAATTCATCTTGTTTACAGCGGAATATGCCTAAGTTAATAACTATTGACGAGCGCCCTGCTGAGTCTGGAAACTGACCGCAAGATTTAAAGCACCTATTACACTTTGTAGGAACACATTTTTCGGTGCTATAAAACTTCTTACTGAAGATGTACATATCACTCGTGTTGTTTATCTGTTCAAATGAGGGAAACACTGGCTATATCACAATCTGCAATGGCAGAGACCACAGCACCTCATTTCTGCTCCACAATGGAAGTTTCCCCTTAAGAACAAAGCCGAGTCGGCTTCCAGATGGAGAGGAAAGCTATATACCTGTAAATAATCTGAGCAACATTAACAGTGTTCCCATAAAAGCACAATTTATATCCCAGTAGCAAAGGAAAACACCATGTACATCCTTTTCAGATCATCTTCATGCAGAAAAATTTCATTAGTCAGCTATAATAGTTGAGCTGTAAAGGAAAATAATGTTCTTCTGAATCCATTTGCATGGCAATGTGTGTGTGGCTGGCTGCTGGAAGCGACAGAATAAACCTCCACCCAATGTTACAAAATGCGAACAGTCTTTTTAAAATGCCATCTATATTCTTTCCAGTTACAGCTTTTACAATCTCCTCATATTCATGGACCGTTTTAACTTGGCAATTAGAGACTCCTGATTCTTTCGCCTAAGAAAGTTGACAATATTTCATTCTGCCCGAGAGCTGCTTTGAACACAGCCTGTGATAAGGCAAAAACCCACGGACAAGCACTCATGCGTGAAGCCCTGAAACCCTTGCCAACTGCCAAATTAGCAAATGGCTCTTCTAAAACATAAAAGATAGGAAATGAGAAACCACAATTTGGAGTAATTTCTGCATTGTACTTTCATTGATGTTTTAATAATTATACCGCTACTAGCCAGACCGCCTGACCTCTGGTTATAATGTATTTCACCTCCACAGAGTCCCAGCAAAAAGATCAAGTAGGATCAAAAATGATGGATCACACACTCTGCGTGTTTGCCAGGAATAAAAAATTCAGACCATCCCAGAAACACCTGTCCTTTGGAAAGACGCCCCCCCCCACACCCCCGCCCCACATAAGGCACATAAAGCAGGGCTGGGAACAAGGAAATAGCTGAGCTCAAACCTTGCAGGCTACATCACCCTGGACAGGGTGACCGGATCCCTTTTGTAAGGGCTGAGTCAGATCACGACGGTAAAACTTGCAGAGCCACAGCAGTCCATGAGCACCCACTCACTGCTCCCAGCGCCCTGAGTCACACAGGTGGCCATCAACAACACTCTCCTAAGGCGACAAGCTCAATTCTAGTTTGCACCTTCCCCGAGCCCATCCCTTCAGTTTCTCAAGCCCCCGAGCTCGCACCCACCTCGTTGGTCTTGCCCTGCGGAGCGGCAACCAGTTCCCTTTAGTGGAACAAAGAAAGCGGAGGTGCTGGGAGAGGGTGGGTGCGGGATTGACGTGGCTGGAGTTTGTACCTTGCGGTGCCCGGGAGCGCGAAGTCAGCCGGCCGGGACCACCCGCGCGCTCCGCCCTTCTCCGGCGNTCGGACTGCTCCGCCCCTTCCCACACGCGCCCTGCCCGGCCCGTGACTCAGACGGGCATTGGCGGCGCCCCGGCGCGTCCGGGCTGGAGGCGATGAGACCCAGGCACCCGCCCCAGCACGTGTCCGTTCGTCCCTGTCGCTCTCGGTCTGTCCCACCGGTCCTTCGAGGGGCCGAGGTGGGAACTGGCACCACCCTCGGGGTGGGTGGGGGACACCGTCTCCGCCCTTCCCGCCGCCCGTGCGCCTGGTCTTGGGGGGAGGGGGGGGTCGCGCCTTCTCAAGCCCCGCCCCACCTCCGCCCTCGACAAGGTGAAACTTTCTAGGTGGCAAAGTTTCCCTCTCCCTGGCTACTTGTTTTCTCCTCCTTCCCAAGCTCTAGAGTCTACAGCAAGCACAGCGGGAGATCAGCAGCCCCGAGTCTCCCCCTCCTGGTGCTCCCGCAGCGAGTGTCACCCGCACTGAGCGCACGCACCCCAGGCGCACCCGGGCGATGCAGCCTCTCCCACGCCCGCCCGCGGTGGCGGCCCCGCGCTCACCCGCGAGACAGAAATCTGGACTGAAACAAGGGGCTCATTGTCACAGACGCTGGTGGGAGTGCATGGGCGGATTGTCCCAGTGATTTCATTTTGCAACCATTATCCCCTACTATAATAACTCTAGATTTCTAGAGGAAGAACCCCAGGAGTTTAACCCAGCAGAGGCTTCCGTTTAACTTTCACTTTTTCTTGTAGCTGGACATAGGGTGATTAAATAAACAAATAGCAATTAACAAAACCAAGAGGAAAGTTCAAGTCTCAAATGTTAAAAACTCAGATTGTTGAGAAGGGTTTGGGGCAATAGTTAACTTGTGAGGATTCACAATTACCTACCAGAATACAGTAAGGTGAAAGGATCTAAGGAATCCATTGCCTTTTAGGACACCAATTCTAGAGCTGGTTTGACAATGGAAACAGGTAGGGTATTCGCTAGTCACCGCGAGCCACTCCACTGACAGGTGGCACCTACTACACACAGAATGAAGACTGGGAAAGTAACATGCCCTTGTCTTATACATTTCTTATTGCTGCACTATGAGCCCCCCGTATGTTAGCAGACAGTAGACAGAGCTATTTCAGTCCCCAGAGCTGTTTACCTCACCGCTCTTCAGTTTGATGGAAAAGGAAAGTTCCTATTACATTTTTGGAGTCCTGCACGGAATCATTTTGCAGATGAATAAAACAGTTCGCACAAGTTCCTCTCAAGGCCACATAGCTTAAGAAACTCAGAGTTAGAACAGAATTCAGTTCTCGAATCTCCTTCAATGGTCTACAGCGGCTCCAGTCAGGCAAGCTTAATTCAACACAGCCCTTCCAAATATCATGGGTCAGTGCTGGCTGGAGCTCACTCTAAAACTCCGGTGTTCCAGGTTACAGGACACTGGACTTGTGAAATGGTGACCTGATTAGCTTCAAAGTGTATAATGTCCCACAAAAGAAAGTGCATAGATGACTTTTACACACACACGTGCACATACACACACATGCACACAAAAACCACAGTTGTCTAAATGAATGATTAGAGCGCTGTTTCTATTTCCTGGTTTCCATAGCAATATGTTAACTGGATTTTTTACATCACATGTAGTTGCCTTAACAGGTTTTCCGAGTTTGAGTGTTATGATAAAAATAGAAGAAAAGAACAACAACAACAAAAACAATTAAAGTTGTATAAAGACCCAGAAAAGGCAGTACAAACAAACTGAAAAGTAGATTATACATGCAAGCAATATATTATGCTTTTAAGAATTGGATTTCCTTTTTTTTCTACTCAAGAGCAAGTTTCAATTCAGTTTTTAAACTGAATTGAAATTATTATCTTGACATACTAACCATCAACCAGGATATAATAATTTGTAAAGGAAGCTAAGAATAACATGACTAAAAGAATGACTGTGAGCATTGTGTAACTTACACACTGCCTAGACTGGCCTATTAGGAAGATTATTTCCCATCTTTAGAACGATGGAAGCAGATACTTTCTAAAGATTACAGAACTTCCACAATTTCATTCTTTTAAAGCAAACTAATTGTTCCTTGTCTTTCTTAGCGTCTGTGGCATTGGTGACACACTGCATGATGAAGTTCTACTGGTATTTTCCTAACTATACCAAACCACTGTGGCCAATACTGTTGACTGGCTAAGCCAGCACCTGTTCCCAAGGACATTTCCCTTCCCTGCATTGGGCCTGCAGGCTTGAAAAAAATTTCCCAGGATCCTTTGCAGCCAGAAGTGGATGGAAGCTATCTGTCATTCTGGTAATGAAATACAAGAGAAATCTGATGCTACCTTTGGAAAGGGGGTTAACGTCTTCCGTAAAGGGAAGGAATAAGCTGGGTCCACCTCCTCTTTTCCTTGCTTTCTTGAGTTCGAAAGTGACATCTAAAAGAGAGTGAGTCATTCTGTCACCGGGAAAGAAGTTGGTGCTAACATGACACACACAGGCATGCTCCCAGATTCCATGCTTGTGGGAAAAGCCCTTCAACCAGACACAAACAGCCAGGGTTTCTGTCACCTGCAGTCTTCAAAGAACTCAAAATGGATACACCCTTGAAATGGGGGACAAGGTGTCCCTAAGCTGTCTGAACAGTAGTCGGGCTCAGGAATTCGGTCCCGTCTTTGCTGCTAGCTAACTCTCGGCTAAAAGAGGGTTCTTATGAGGATTAAAAATGAAACCAGACATAAAGCATGTGCCCCAGCATCTGGCAAAACATAAGTAGACAAAAGAACTGAATTCGCCTTGTCTGTGTGTTTTTAGACAACACACAGAGCCAAGCTGGTAAACTGTTATATATTAATGTTGAATTGGGCCTATTGGTGGCTTTGGTCAAGGGAGATGGTGAAAGCCACCTCTTGGTCTAACTATGCTACACCCTTTCTGCCCTATTTTAACTAATCAAAATTTGGATCAAGCTTATTGTTACATGGTATGCCTTTTGAAATAGAAGTGAAGGTCATTCCTTCGAACAAGGACTTACTGCTTGCGAGTTATGAGCAGGGCTCACAGACACATGTGGGCAAGGCAAATCACAGGAGGAAAACCATGAGTTCTCCCGTCGGCCACTAACCTACCATCATCTCCTGTATTGCATCCCGAGTTCTGCTCTTGACCGCATGCTCTGCTGTTGGCACTGGTAGCTAAGTGTTCCTGTGTCTCTGCTCCTTAAGAGGTCTCTACACCTCCCTGCTCTGCCATTTCTGCTGCTGCGTCTAAAAAATGCATTTACACCAAAACCAATAGAAGATTTAGATGACAGCCCATTTGTGTTATTTCTGAGAGCAAATAAAATTCAGGAATGTAGAGTTTCTATTACCTTGTGGGACGCATACATTGCACATCAGAATAATAAAAGTTCTGAAAAATCACATGTGAGAAAAGAGAACAAAACAAAGAGAAAATCCTTCTTAGCTTCACTTCCCCCATCACGTTCCAAACTTAGCTCGCTGCGGATTGCTTCCTCTGCTCTTAATATCTTCAGAGGCAATTTCCTATGAAATCAGTTCACTAGATAACATATTTTGGGAAACCTGACTTTAAGGAAAAGACAATGCCAGGTAAGCAGAGGGAGGGTTATGTCTCTGGCTGTGGGTGGCAGTGAGATACGAAATTGGTCATCTACTGATGCCTGCATCTCTAAAAATGCTCCCTGTTTAGTCATCTAAGGAAATGACCGAGTCTCTTCAATATTGAGGACAAAAAGACTGCTTGTTGACAAGAAGCAAGTGCCTCAGTTTTAAGCAGAAAACCGAGCAAACTGTAGCTAGAAAAGCTCAAAGTGAGAATTTCCAACCAACAGTGTGCTCACATTTTGTTAGTGGCTTAATTTATTCATTTTAACATAAAGACTCTGCCTCTGCCATGCAGGGATTTCATTTCCTAATAGTCCTCAATGTGTCTGTTATATACTTGGGTTTTTTTTTTTTCTGATGTCTTCATGATAGACTCCAGACCATGCATCATCCTTGCCTTACACTTAGGAAATCAAGCCTCAGAGAGCTCCTGTAGCCCAACCAAAGTTACACAATTGGCCCAAGGCTGCTGTTTTCATGACTGTGCTTCCCATTGCAATGAATAGAAACTGTGAGGATGCCGGTGAATAATGCAGCCATTTTACTCCTAGCCGCAGAGCCTACCGTTTCTTCTTAATTTCCTTTCTTCTCTGGCCATGAAGTCAGCTGCAACTCAGGACAAGACCAACCCGCTTCCACTTGCCTGATCCACAGGGCTGAGGTTAGAGTGAGGACTAAAGGTGCTGGTTCCTCCACGCTGTCTGTCTGAATAGCACTTCACAGACTGAACCAAAGGTCCTGGGCAGTCAGGACGGGGGCAGGGATGACTTGAATGTGAGAAAGAAGAGGACTGTTTTTCTCCTGTGCCTTTGTTCCTATCAATTCTGAGTTCTCCTTTGGGGGCTTTAGCACACTTTCTATTGCTGTGTCAAAACATCTGAGGCTTCCTACCTTATAAAGACGAGAGCTTGCTTTTTATTAAAGTTTAGAAGCTAAAACTTCAAGACTGGGTGATCTCAACTTTGGACATCTTGACAAAGCCCTTTAGACTGTGTATCACAATATGGCAGAAAAATTCACAGGGATCAGACATCATGCAAAAGGTGCATTGAATACACGGTATGGCCCGGTTTATAACAGTCCACTCTCGAGAGAATTAGGTATTAATTCCTGTAAATTAGGTATTAATCCCTTCTGGAACTAGTGCTCCAGTAACTAAGCACCAGAGTGAAGCGATATTTCCCAAAGGTTGTACAGCCACAACCCTGAGACCAAGTTTCTAGTTCATGGATCTCTGAGTGACAAACTGCACCTGAACTACATACAGCAAGGACACAAGGAATGTGGGAGAGGGAAGGAAGCACCACATGGCAGAGTTGGGAGTCCTGACTAGGGGGTCTTTGGCCAGTCTGTCCTCTAGAAGATCAGAAATGAATGCCAAGACTTGGAAACAGCCTTGGAAAAATGCTCCAATAATCCTTTCTCCTTCAATACCTCCCACTTCAAAGCCATAGTCATGTCTTTTCTTTTCTCTTTTCTCTTCTACTTTGTGGTGAATGGGTAAAGGTGTTTTTGGAAAGGACTGTTTTCATTTCTATCCAGTGCAGCACTACAGGGTGTTCATTTCCTAATTAGTCCACGTGACCCACCAGTTTATTTAAAACTCCTCACTCCTGCCCAGTACTATAAATTTGACCAAGAACCTATGCCTGGGAGCTCATAGTCCTTGGGGAAGAACCTACTACTACTATTTTGTTAAATAGACAGAGTATCAGACTACTTTCTAAATACTATTTAATCCTTATGCCCAAGGACTAGTACAGGTCTCAGACCTCATCATAGAAGCTCTCTCTTTATCTATCTATCTATCTATCTATCTATCTATCTATCTATCTATCT
>LOEQ01004429.1:127944-147078 GCA_001685075.1 Bramus lutescens
ATCTATCTATCTATCTATCTATCTATCTATCTATCTATCTATCTATCTTACAGTGGATGATGGTTCAAACAGAGACTCATAACTGGTCAAAGAGAGGAGAATAACTGCCCGTGGAACATTCATCCACAAATCCCACATTCCACATCCCCGTCACCCTCCTCAGGAAGCGCCATGGAAGACAGATGTAGAAGGATTGTCAGAGCCAAAGGTTAGGAAGGCCTGCTGCGCATCAGTGTCTTTTGGACCTGGTACTGCTGCTGTACTCATGAGCTCTTTGCAGCTGAGGTTGCTTGCTCAAGACCTGCATAAGATGAAGCCACTCAACATTCCCATATCAGTATGGGAGGACTCCTGACACCTCATCCCTAGCTGAGAAGTTATTGATGGTTGCTGGAGTGAGGGGAGGATATGGAGAGTCAGTTTTCCTTAATAATGTAGCTCCTGGCCATCAATGCTCTAGGCAGCGGCCTTACACCCATGCACATATAGGCAGCACTACTCAGACTTCATGGGTATTTTACTAAAAAATGAAAAAATATGAAATTGGGACAGCAATATGGGGGGATTTGGGAGGAGCTGGAGATGAGGAGTGGGGTGGATACTAAAATATATTGCACGTACAGATTCTCAGACATTTTCAAAACTAAGTGATCTTTTAGAACTTCAGTACTTACATGAAGGGTTTAGTTAAGAAAATAATGTATCAATAAAAATAAATATGGACAGTTAGTGTGGAGCTTTCTGTGCAGTTGTGAGGACCTGAGTTTAGACCTATGGAAGAGACTGAGTGTAGCAGCAGACACTTATATGCCTACCACCGGGCAACTGAAGAGAGGCAGATATTTGGCTTCCTGGTTGCTCAACCTAACCACATAAGTGAGCTTGAAATTCAGTGGGACCCTTTGCTTCAAAAAGTAAGGTGTAAAAATAATTGAGAAAGAATTCTGGCATCAACCTCTGCCCTCTCTATACAGTGCACCCACCCTCCACACAGACATATATTTCATTTGTGGATCAGCATTTATTTATAGTTAGTCTTTTAAAAATATGTCTCTGTGTGTCGTTGCATAATTATTGCAGTTCTGGATTTTATTGCTAACACGAATGTTTGGGCAGCTAAATCCCCAAAGGATCAGCTTCTTCAACTATAAACATGGTACTAAATCCTGATGAAAATGACATTTAAAATATTCACTTCCAATCCAAACTTTATAGAAGCCACTTCATATGGAGCAAAGAGATCAATTCCTGTATGAATTCTGTTGAGGAGAATGAGGACACCTATGAGAAATAAAGTACTTCAATGCCTGGTTCTTATTAACTACTGTCCAGTCCAAATATGATAAAATTCCATTTCCCTTCCAATATAAATAATTAAATAATCAACCTAGGGATCAAATATTTTTGATGAGTCCAAAAGTAAATTAGGCAATTCAAAAATGGCTACAAAGCTGAATAGTTTAAGGGGAATTATGTAAGTCTTATGGAATTGAAAAATGATAGAATGTTTGAAGGGTTTGGTTAGAATTACTGAAACTAATGCACATGATTGATATGTTCTAAAATATAATAAACATGGTTGTGTCGAAAAGGCTTTCCAACACTTTTACATTGGCAAGAGCTTGGCCTTTTGTTTAACAACCTTAGAGTGTAAACATAATTACCATTAACGTATACTCAAACACACAAGAGAAATGGCAGTACCTCTGGATTAACCTTGGGTCATCAATGATGAATTAAAGAAATAAGTACACAAGCAAGGGTCAGGAGCAGAAAGTTGGCAGTGACACAGTACGCCGCGTTCACTGGCCTATTGTAAACATCCTTGCTTTTCCAACAAAATCCAGCAGAATCCAACCAAGCTACACAAGAGAGGCAAATGCAAGCTAACCTCTAGATGAAACCGTCAGCTGCGATTAGAATCATCTGCAAACTTTTAAGCGAGTGCTGAGGGAACTTTCAAGGAGTGTGTAACCTGAATTAGCAAAGACATCTCGTTAACGCTTTCCCTACATGTCGGGTCCATCTGCTTTGGTCTGAACTCCCCACGCGAGAGCTGTTACCAAGGACTGTCAGCTTTTTCACTGCTACTGGCAACAAATGTATTTGTCAACCTAAAGTTAAGAAAAGGACATTTTCTTTGCTGTTACACATCCTCAAAACTTTTTGTAAACACTTATTTGTGAGTGTGTGCTGCTGTTTGTGTAAAGGTCAGAATACAGATTGCAGGAGTTCGCTCCTTCCACTGGTCCTGAGGATTGAATTTGGGTCATTGGGCTTGGCAGCAGGTGTCTTTATCTACAGAGTCATCTTGAGAGCCATATTGTTCTATATTTTGATGACAGACCAAAAGTGTAAATAACACCAGTGAAATTGATATTTAGAAATAATCTTATTAGTCTGATCAGTGAAATCATGTGGTTTATATTGACTTTCAATATTTGTTCATTTGCTTTTATTGAATTATCTCCAACCAATCAACGTTTATAAGATAAATGTATATTGTATGGGAGACACAGTTTGTATTGAAGCAGCTGTAAATATGGAATAAAATACATATATATATATATATATATAATCTTGAAATAGATCAAGTAGGTTTTCATCCAAATGTTTATTGAGCTCTGTCCATGTGCCGGGGAAATTTGTTAGCGCCTGGGGATATGAAGATGAGTCAGTTGTGGTCCTTTATATCGAGAACTTAGCAGTCTGGCATGAAGACAGACATGCAAATCAGTATACGTGACACCACTTGGCAAACATTCCTCACTTTCAGAACTCTGTGACCATGTGCCCTGGAGGACACTGTAAGGAAGCCCATGCACATCTTCTGTAGAGAATGAGCAATATTTTGTCAGGTGACTGTATTTACAAGAGGAAGTAGATGAGGGAGTTAAATCTTAGAAGAGAGGGCAAACACATCTACTTTTGCTGATTATATAGTCTCTACCAATTGTTTACATGACATTTACATTGGATTAGGTATTACAAAAAATTTGAGGTGAATTAAAGTATTCACCTTAGCTAGGTTATCTGTAAATACCATTCTGCTTCCTAACAAAGAAGGGGCTTGAGTGCCTTTGATTTTGAATGAAAGGTGCAGGAACCGGTTCTCCTGGGGTAGTCAGGGCTTTGGTGTGGGAATACTACCTTTCAGGGGAGTACTCCATTTTGATGGAACATTTGGAACACGGTAAGATTGAGGCAATTCCAAGAGACAACTATTATCCAATTTTAATGCAAATGAACAATGATGAATGTGTGCTCTAAAGTCGTGATTACTCAGATACTGGGATGGGAGGAAAGTTGGCTAGATGCTTAGGGTGTGGGATATGTACAACCATATAAAAGTGACAGAAACTGAGCAGAAAGGCTCCATCCCTCCATATCAAAATATCATATTGTAAGCTATAGGTAAATAAGATTTTATGCATCAATTATACTTTTAAAATTTGAGGGCAAAATGTTAATTTTTCTAAGTCAATTTTTGTCTTTAAGTGGCATTCAAGCATGCATTCATTGGGATTTTCTCAGTTTGAGGCACTGACAATAATGGACTACGGGAAGTCCCAGCATTAAATCAACCAGTGCAGCTACTAACTACTAGGTTATATTCAGATCTGAGGCTGTCAGACAGTCTATTTTCATGTAGTTCCAGTTTGGAGTTGATCAAAAGGGAAGATGCATGCTTCTGGGAGGTGGGAGGGAAGCAACCGTCATCTTTCCTGAAGATTCCCACCACCTCTATGTGGTCAGGGACAAGCAGTATGATGACAACAGATTCCAGTTTACCTTTGCTCTGTCCTTGTGGTGGTTATGACCCTGCAAAGTGCCTCTGTGCTATGTCAGATGCTGTGTTGAGAACTCACAGGGATGATGACCACAATGAGCACTCTCCTTCAGATGCTCTGAGGTCCCATCACATGGCATGGAGGGCAAGCTCTCAGGACCCCTGCCAGGTCTTACTTCTTTGTGTCTCTCCATTACTTCCTCTCCTCCATTTGGAAGGTCCAAACCTTCCATGCTTTTCCAACAATGGTGTAGGAAATTCAGTTACCATAATGATTTTTGTTTATTTACATTGATTTAATTGTTTAGTGTGAGCTTTTGTGCACACACACATGCAAGTATTTGCCAGTGTACATGTGTGAAAGTCAGAAGATGACTTGGGAGAGTCAGTTCTCCCCTTCTAGCATGTGAGTCCCAGGGATTGAACTCAGATCAGGGCTTGGCAGCAGGATCCTTTAGCCACTGAGCCATTTCCCCCACCCCATGAGGTACATTCTGTCTTCTGTACTCATGGTGGAAAGCTTTTCAAAGCTGTAACTTAGGTTCATAACCTGCCATATTTACATTCACAACTCTAGAGCTTGATACTGTTTAGATCTTGAGTCAGATCATAGGACTCTGACAGTGACTACCAGAAAAGTGATAATCTCAGTGTGTTCACACTAAGATGACAGTGTCAGGCTGCTTGAGAAAAGTGAAGGAAATTCAACATTAAGTTCTTATGTCATTGAAAAAAAATGATTTTATAGTGTGTGTTTATATAAACGTTCTGATGTAATCTAGGGCTCCAAAACTTTCAAGGCCATAGAGAACAGGTCATAAAAATATCTTTGATGCCTTAGAGAAGGGCAGTGGGAAATGGCAGAGCAGGCTGATGTAGGGGAAGAAATTTTTCTCCTGTGGGAACATGGAGCCGTTAAATGTGGGTGCTAGCTTCAGTTCTGATGATGTTCCTCATGCAGAGATTAACATAGAATTAACAGGAGATACTGCCCAGACTCTAGAGTAAGTAGAAATGCTGGTTCGTAGAATGGCTTGACTTAGTACCGTAAAGCCCCATGTGGGAAAGGTTCGGTTCCCAGGGTGTGATGCTATTGGTAGAAGATGGAAGCCTTCAGAGATGGAGCCTAGGGGAGGTCTTACATCACTTTGGGTATGTCCTTGAGACAGACGGTGGGGTCGTAGGATCTTCATTGTTTCTCTCTTAGCATCCATGGCGGTGTGAATAAAAATGACCCACATAGGTTTATAGGGAGTGTCATTATTAGGAGTCATGGTCTTGTTGGAATAAGTGTGTTACTGGGGGGTGGACTTTGAGGTTTCAGATTCTTAAGCTAGGCCCAGTGTCATATTGCCTGCAATCGGGATGTAAAGCTCTTGGCTCCTTCTCTCACACCATGTCAGCTTGCATGCTGCCATGCTTTCTACCATGTCGATAATGGACTAAACCTCTGCTATGCTCTCTACCATAGTGATAATGTACTAAACTAATCATGTAAACCAGCCACAATTAAATACTTTCCTTCATAAGAATTGCAGTGGTCATTGTGTCTCTTCACAGCAGTAAAACTCTGAGACTGCTTCTGAACCACATAGTGAGTTGAGCAACATTGCTCTGCTTCTAAGTCCCCATTATAATGTACTATCCCCAAAACAGTGGGGCCCATGATCTTGGATTGAAATGTCTAAAACTATGAACCAAAATAAACATTTCTCTTGATAAGTTGAACTTTGCTTAGGCATCTGTTGCAACAATGGATTGCTAACATATCCAGCTTGTACTGGCCCTGCCTTGGGGAGAGGGTGAAGTTTAAGTTCAAGACTGGTGACAGAAAAATCATCAAACTTGTGAGAACTGCAAAGTGAAGGTGGTCCTTGCTCTTGGTTTTTGACCTTCTTGTAAAGTCTTCAAAGGAAACTATGGGTTCTCTTCCTTCAAGAAGGGAGGTTGTATACTAGCAGTACTACAGTAACATCTGCCTTGCTGGTTACCTTCTCCAGGAAAGACTTTTCTTATTATATACACTTTGTAATTCCTGTGCAGTCATCAAAGTCCAAACCTTATATTGAAAAAGCTTCTTTGCCTGGCCCTCTCCCTGGGCAGGCTGGCAGGTGGCTTCATCTATTTTTCATTGGCATATCATACTCCTAATTTAGTGTATCTCACACTGTATTTAAATTAGCTGTGTTTCTTTTCTGACAATATAACCCAATGATCTATTAATTTGTGTAGTGGTCTCTAACTTCTAGTTTATGGATCAGAGAGTGCTAAGCCAAAGAAAACGAGAAAAGCTGTCAGTGTGGTTAAGGGCAAATAGATCCTATATCTTTTAAGAGTGTTGTATATCCAATGTATAGACTTGCTGCAAATACAGGCAGACCCAGCTCTATATTTGCTTGGTTAGGAAGGAACCAGAAATAGCACTGTCCATAAGAATTCTTAAGATCCTTCATCTTTATGTACATATAAAATTGTGAAATTCATTAACAGTTCTGGAAATCGGGTTGTGTCCCCTTCAGATACTCTGGTAGTCATAATCAGAGTTAGATATCACGTTCTGAGAGCAGAGCCAACATGTGCAGAGTATGGAGGTCTGTCCAGCTTCCAGCTAGTTCACGTCCTCAGGGAGTCTTAGGTAAATGGCCTTTATGGGCCTGATGACCCCCTGACCTCCAGGAGGTAATTAATAATCTTCCCCTTCTCCTGGGAGACAAATGGGATTAACAAACTGTGACAGTGTCTATTATTCTTAAGGAAGTCACACTGAGATTGGTATCTCATTTCCAAAGGACATGTACACATTACACAAAGGGAGAGACATACAATGTGTGCAGAATTCTTATGATAAATTTGTCTTTGCTAAGATAACATGAGTCCTAGATATGGCTTGTTGGATAGGCAAAAAGTTGTTTGTGCTTAGTGCCTCATATGAGACAAGAAACTGAGATTGGTTGAGTCCATTAAACTTGCCAAAGTGAGGTATGTTACAGAAAACAGATTTCACGGGTCTTAAGCAAAAGGGTTGTGCCTGATGTTAACCCTAATATTCACATGCAGCTTCCCTTGGAAGCATCTGTTGATTCTCATGGCCCTTAGCTTAAGTGTGGGAAGAAGAGCTCTGGCTATTCTGTGACCAAGCTGGCCACTGTCAGGGCTCTTGGCTTCTCAAGCAGATAGGACTTCACATCTGCCTGTTTGACTCAGGATTCTGTAGTTTCTTTCCCATGACTACCGACAGAAATAAAATAAAACCCGAGCTGGGAAGGATGCCTAATTTTGGCAAAATTCTAAAACCTATAACAAGGTCTCTATTGTTGAAAGGACAGCTTAATCCTTGTAGAGGGGTGTTCATTTATAATTCTACATAGTCATGTGGGGTGAATCAGATCTCAAAGGTCGGGGCTAATGCAATTCTAATAGACATTCACCCATAGGACTTTGGGGCCTGATTGTGGGTTCAGAGTGGCCCTTAAAGCTCAAGATAGTTGACATGGAAAATTCACTTATTTAGCCATGATGATGGAAGCAACATAGAAATCCTGAATTTAGGTTGAGTAAAGAACAGAAAGGTCATGATGAATAAGGAGAACTTTGTGCTAGGATTGGGAGATGAGAGATATGTGCAGATCAAGAGGTAAGAAGAGGGAAGACTGGAGGCTGGAGAGATGGCTCAGTTAAAAACACTTAAACAGTTTCAAACAGTAACCCACGTCATCTAATTTGTGCTGAGCTTATACTAATGAGTGTGGGCCAATCTACTGGAGTATGGTCAACCTATCAGTGGCCACATCTTTCAAAAAACTCTCCATCCCTCAGAAGCCATGAACTTTCAGTAGTTCCTCGGTGAGAGATAGGTGCTTGTGAGCCCTCCTTCCTTGGTTGACTGGCTTGATTTTGTGCAGGTCTTGTGAAGGCAACCACACATAGCTGCTATGAGATTGTGAGCACAGTAGTCTGGTTGTATCCAGAACATGGTTTCACTCCAGTCCTCCCAGACCTTTGACTCTTACAATCTTTCCACCATCTCTTTCAGGACGGTATTTAAGCCTTGGGGGAGATGGTGTGGCATGTTATGGATGTCTCATTTGTGAGTAAGCACGCCACAAACACATATTTAATGCTCTTTGATCAGTTGTGAGTTCTTATGCTAGTCACAGTTTACTGCGCAAAGAAACCTCTCTGATGAGGTCTGCGAGCTGTGCTAAGCTCTGGGAACAGAAGTTAGAGAAGAGTCTGATGCTGTATGGATTTAACAGAGTAATTGTAGTAAGTTCGTAACTGGGGCCTCTCTAGCTATGGGTTCTTGACTAAATTTACAGCACCATACATATTTCTCTCAGTGAAGTGAATCTTAAATACCATAAAAAGACTCGACTACCCACAAACACTCATGCCACTATTGCCCACATAGGCATATCACCCTACGCTTGCCATTATTATAACTTTCGGGGTTCCCCGTTGGGTAAGAATGTGGATTTTTCTCCCCCAGCAGCCTGCACAGCGCCTTCTGGTAATACAGAAATTGGTCAGTATGAGGGAAGCTGTATTATTTTGGGAGTCTCTGTGACATAACCAACTAATAAGTAGAAAGGAGACATCCCATCCCTGGCACTGAGATTTTTATTTGGCATCTTACGGTTTCTTGGAGGAGCATCATGCCCACGTAGGATAACTCCAGTTTAGTTCTCTATATGAACACGCACGCACACACACACACACACACACACACACACACACGAATTTAAATAATAGGTTGGTAAGTTTCTTAATGGGATTTCCAAACATCATTAGCATTTAGTTGTATCTCTCTAGCCTCTTCTTTCACTCCATCCTTGAATCTCTCTTCCAAGTACCACCCTCCCCACCATTCTCTCTCTGTCCTTCATGCTTCCTGTGTTTGACAGTCTCCTTTTCCTTAAGATTTTCTTCCTCCTCCCCACCAATGGTTCCTTTCTAGTTTCCTGGATTCTACAGGCCCTCTAACTTAAACACACACACAAATCTAAACATTTGATGCTGCACTCCACATAGAGTGAGGCCGTGTGATTTTTGTCTCCCTGGTTCTGTGTTTCCTCACATAGTACAATGTTTTCCCTTTCTACTCCCTGACCTAAAGTGGCAGGATTTTATTTTCTTTACAGTGGATTAAATTCCATTGTGCATCAGGATCACCTCTTCATTATCCATCTCTCAGTTGATGGACAGCAAAGCTGTTTCCATGCCCTGTCTATTGAAAATAGAGCAGGAATGAACATGGGTGAGCATGTGTCTCTGTAGCACAAAATAGCTTCTTGGGTATATGTCCAGGATCAGTATAGCAGGGTCATATGGTAGATCTATTTCTAGTTTTTTGGGGGAATTGTTTTACATAGTGGCTACACCAGTTTTCACTCCTACCAACAGTGCATGAGGGATCCCCATTCCCCACATCCTTGCCAATATTCTTTTTTTTTTATTTTATTAATCTTAGCCACTATGGCTAGGGTAAGATGAAATGTTAAAGTAGTTTTAATTTGCATTTCCCTAATGGCTAAGCTAGTGAACACCCTTAAAAGTATTTCTTAACCATTTGTATTTCTTCTTCTGAGAAAGACTTCATGCTCTTACTTGCTGATCCATCTCTATGGCACGGTATTTTGACAGCAAATTATAGTGTGAGCTTTGTGTGCCGCTCAAGAGAAACAATTTGAAGAAATCATTTTGACTCACAACTTCAGAGCTTTTAGCCAATCATGTTGAGGAAGGCATCTTGGAGCCACACAGTTCATGTCATGGAAGCCAGGAAGGCATTTTTTTCTTTGCTTGTGCCCACAGGCTTTCTGTTTTCCCCATCTACTTGTTGTATCCTATGTAGAAACAGAGCATTCTGTCTTGCTTTCATGTTATGCGCTCCTTAATGTTAGGACCTATCTATTGCTCAGAGGTCTGCTTCTTACTACTCTTCAGAACATTGTCAATTTTACATAATAAATCTGTAGGCAAAAGTCCGTAGTTTTCTTTAGAAAACCCTGTTTCATATATAGGAAAGCATGTATATGGGTCTTTCTTTTTAGCAAGAGCTTCAGTACTGACAGACAAAACTCTTGAATGAAAGAGTTCCATTCATAGGAGGTAGCACTGTCTCCCAAGCTGTCGTAGTGACCATTATCTTTTCTGTTTCTCTCTCTTCTTTGAGAAAAGACTTCACACAGTTTTTAGGTTCTGATGACCAAAAATATTTTAAGGGTTAGTCATTAAAGGTAAATTTTTCCTTTCAAAACCACCACTCTACTTATTGCAGTCAAACAACGTAATCTACACACTTAGGCTTTTACTCGAGATGATCTTGATGGATCACTAGCCTTAAAGGCTTGCTGGTGTTTTGGACATGTCAATCCATAAGAATGGATTCACCAGGTAGACGGGAATCACAGCCACTCATTCTACTAACTAGCCTAGTTGGGATAGTGCGCTAGGAGACACGTTCAACATTTATCCTGTTCTTGTGATGTGAAAGACCAGCACCTCTGAAGGAACGTTAGGACATTGCTCTTTTTTGAGAGTCAGGAAAAAAGTCTACTGAAGGAGGCTTGTGAAAGGGACTGTGTTAAGGTCCCATTCCATCACCTCCTGCTGGTTATTGCCAGATGTCCTGGACTAGATGCTTGCTCATTTCTATGAATGTAGCTTGCATTTCCTACCAAGTCTGAGTGTCAAACTGAGGCAGAGACTTCAGTCTATTAGACATAGACCAGATTGCTAGAAATAAGCACAATATATAAATGTTCACTTAGTGTCTGAAATAGCATTATATGCCCCATGAGGTCCCATGGTTATAACTCTTTTGTATTTAAAAAAATCCTTTAAACACATGGAGTGTATATAAATCTTGGGATTTTAAATATTGTCAAGAAATGTCATACCAAAGGCAGCAAATGCATAAATACTCGTGTATTCCACTATTATTTCTATTATTTATTCAACACAAATCTCTAAAGTTCAGAAAATATATAATGCATATTCATGCATGGTTTATTATTTCATTCAAATAAATCAGATATCCTCTATCCCTTCCTGACACATGGACTGAATAACTCTTATTTAACAATGCCTTTTCCAATTTAAACTGGAGACAAATTGTAAGCTTAGTGCTAAAAAATCTCCTTGATGAAAATCTTTCCAATGTTATTATTATGCTTTGATTTATATAAAGATTACATATTGCTTTCTTTTAAGCTGAAGTGGCATTTCAAAATAAAGGTTTCCATTTTCTCTTTGTTTTAGTGACATGGTTTGCTTATGTTGGGCATAGAATAATACTAGCCTAGGGGTAACTATGAAGACGATTATCAGATTGCCATTGAACCTCATGCTTGTTTGGTATCCTTTCATGGTGGAAACCAAGTCAGCTCATATTGCTTGACTGTAATGTTCATCTGGCTTCCAGCCATGTAAATGGATGTATTAATATACTGTTCTCAAGTGTGTTGTGAAGTTTAATTAATTAATGCTTATAAAAGCTTTTTGAGATTGTCTGCTGAAAGATATTGCATGGGTTAAAATTGTGTAAAAAGCAAACATTGAGGGCACTCTAGAAATTGTTGCTTAGGAGAGATGAGATGCCTATTAGCCATGTCTGAGTCAATGGCTTCTGCTCTCCTTAGTTTATTGATGTATTTTATGGCTGGTGAATAAAGATGACTTAAAGGTGCATCATCTCTTTTCATAGTGCAGAAGCCTTTATGAAATTGTGGTCAGAGAGGTTTACATAAAGCATTTGTCTGCTGTTCATCCAGGCAGAACATTCAAATTATGGATCTCATAAAAAGTAAAATATTAGTTGGGAGATTAATTCTTGCTCCTGACTGAATACACTCTGTGGCAGGCACACTACTCATCTATCCATTTTTCTCTTAAAGCAATGGAATGCCTTTTTTTTTCATTTTCTGAGCACATGGCCACCTACAATGAAGTTTTACTGTGCTTGTCTTTTAGTAGCTAGGTGTGGTCTATAGCAACTCAGTTTTGACCAATTGGATATGAACACAATTGATTTGTGGAGCATATATGTTGTAAACTTTAAGGGAGGCTGGATATCCCTTCTTTATCTCTGCTTAGAGTGTAGGTGCAATCATAATGCAATGTAAGCTGCATTATATAGGTGAGCAATAAAATCAACCTGAAGATGAAGGAGAAGCAAGACAAGCATCCTACAGCTTACACATCGAGCCATTGTATCCGCCTTGTATGGTCTCACTAGGAGTGTGTTTTAAACCCTCTTATTTTGAGACTTGGCTATAAACAGTCCTCTCTATATTAACTTACACCTGCTTCCACAGGAAAGAGGCAATGATATGATGAATGAATCTTACATAAATTAGCTGCTCCCAGACCAGGGAGCCTTTGAAAACCCACTATAACTTATTTATTTGATAAGCACATTAAAACCTTTTAATCTGAGAGTGTGATTAATCTCCCTAGGATGGATACAGAAATTCTCCTTAATTGTCCCTTTAAAGAGTTGAAAGACCTTTGCTTGCAATAACCTTTTATTCTGAAAACCTTCGAAATTTGAAAATATCAAAACTGAAAATAACTATTTAAAACGATTAAATTCTAGTATATCAGACAAAATCCTAACCTACCCTTGTTTCATACCCTGCTTCAACTCACTCTTACGCTGTTTATACTGTTTTCTGACAGTAGTTCATTTCTCTCAATGGCAAAATTCAACAGAGCTAACTGTATCTTGTTTCAGACTTTAAAGTTGATCTCTATTCTGTATTCTTTAAGCATACACAAATTGTTCAAAGCTCAGAAAAGTGCTAATACTATAGTAACTGCTTTTCATGTTTGGTTGTTATTTGATTCTGAAATATTTTTCTTATATGTTAATTGGGGAATAAATATTTGGGTTTATGGATCTCTGACTAAAGCTAGGAATACTACAAATATGGATAGTTTGGGATTATTATATTAAATGAGGAAATGTAACACATTCATGATGGTTTATATTCATTTTTAAGAGAGTGTCTCAGGTAATCCAGACTGGCCTCATACTAAACACCCGTGAATGACCTTGAACTCCTGAACCTCCTACATCCCTCATTAAGAGTGCTACAATTGCAGGCATGCACCATGAAGTTTATGAAGTACTGGGGATCAAATCCATGGCTTCTTGCATGATAAGCAAGCACTCTACTGGCTGAACTGCATTCCTAGTCATTGTTAAAAATGTTGATTGTGAGAAAGTCATCTTGGTTTTAGACTGCATGACATAATTAATTTCTTCTATTGAAAACAATTGTTTTTGTTATCTACTGCTGTGATGCAAACTACCTCAGCTATTAGAACAACTATTTCTTCTGCTCACAAATCTGAAGTTTGATCATTATTCAGAGGGAGCAACTCATAGGGCACACACTCTGCTTCATACAGTGACTGGGACAATGCAGCCAAGGCCAGAGGTTCTACTTCTGAAGCAGCTCATAACATGAGTGACAGTTGGTCTCAGCTCTCTTATGAGATGTTGGAAAATGCTGAAAGTTGGGGCTTTGGTTACTTTCCATTATACTTTGATTCTGAAATGTACCCCACAAGCACATATATTGAACTCAACTGGTGATATTATCTTGGGATATTTCTGAAAACTCTAGAAGGTAGGCTCTGATGGAAGGAAGTAGGCCGCCGATGGTTCTGTTCTGCCAGCCGCCTGCACCCACAATGCAGTGAAATATTTTCAATCAGGAGCCTAATAGTTCTCTTGATCATTACCCTTACATATTAGTTGAATTTCTTTCCAATATGGTAGCCAATTTCCAAGAGTGTGCATTAGAAAGGACACAAAAAGAAAGCTGCCAGTTTCTTGACCTGGCTCTGAAAACTGGAAAAGCAACATTTCTATCAGTCAAGCATTCACAAAGACAAAAGACAAAAAAGATATAAAATTCACCTGTTGGTTGGATCAGTGTAAAACATTTGGGACCATCTTTACTTCAGTACTAAACACTTTCCAACTAATATTTTTGTTATTGTTATTATTGTGTATGTGATACATATGAGTGTACTTATTTATATGTGCATCTGGAAGCCAGAGGTCTATGTTAGGTATATTTCCCTACTGCTTATTTTTCAATCAAGATTTCTCATGGTACCTGGAACTCACTGAATTGGCTAGATGGGCCAGCCTGCAAGCACCAAAGATCCATTTATCTCCACCTCCTCAAGTACCATGATTACATGCTGAATTTCACTCCACCTGGCTGTTAGGTGGATGCTGAGAATCTGAACTCAGGCCTTCATGCTTGTGCCTGAATCAACAAAGTCACCTCTCAAGCACCTTAAACACAACAATGAAAAAAATGAAGTTGAGTGATGTGGGATGTCCTTCTATATATGTGTTCCTTTAGATGGTTGATGAATAAAGCTGCTTTGGTCAATGGCTTAGCAGGAGAAAGCCAGGCAGAAAATCTGAACATATATATANAGAGAGAGAGAGAGAGAGAGAGAGAGAGAGAGAGTAGGCAGAGTCAAAGAGACAACATGTAGCTGCCCAAGAAGCAAGATGCAAGGTAACAAGTCATGAGCCTTGTGGTAAACTATAAAATAATAGAAATGGGTTAATTTAACATGCAAGAGCTAGCTAGGAAAACGCCTGGGTCATTGGCCAAACAGTGTTGTAATTAATATAGTTTCTGTGTTATTATTCAGGTCTGGGTGGCCAGAAAAATGACAGCACAGCCTCTGTCTACAGTTGAGAAAATAAGTAGAAACTGTTACCTTTTGTAAGAAAAAGTGATAGAACATTATTGTCTTTCCAGAGAAAGTTAAAAAAATTGGATTAATAAGTAGTTTATCCAGGGGTTCCCTGTCCCTATAGGGCAAATGTAAGTTCAGCCCTTGAAAGTGGATACAGGACAATAAAAATTTCAAGGTCATCCTTGGCTGCACAGTAAGTTCAAGGCTGGTTTACATGAGACCTTATCTCAAACGACAACAGAACAGCAAAACAAAACATATAATGTCAGAAATCCTGTATTTTAGTAGTTTGAGGTTTTTTTGGGCTCACATTCCAGTGTAATAGAATTTTTATTGACAGTATATGCCAGCTACTGATGGCTCTCTACTCAGTATTGATTCTGCTTTCTCTTCCTTACTTAGAGGCTCTGAATTTATTCATATCAGCAATATTCCCATGTAAAAATGCTAAAAGTCCCTTGATTCCTTTGTTCAGGGTAACAGTTCTGGCCAATGCATTACTTTTTAAACTTTCTTTTTATTTGTTCTTTGTGTTTTCCACATGTGCAACTCGATCTTATTCATTTCCCTATCCCTTCATACTTGCAAACTCCCCACAAAAATAACAAAATTTAATAGAATAAAAGGGAAACTCAACCTCATCATGGAAGCTGTAGTGTGACAGTGAGTC
The DNA here is from genome assembly GCA_001685075.1 of Bramus lutescens. Classification (NCBI taxonomy): domain Eukaryota; kingdom Metazoa; phylum Chordata; class Mammalia; order Rodentia; family Cricetidae; genus Bramus; species Bramus lutescens. The sequence continues at coordinate 143,142 of LOEQ01004429.1, forward strand.
ACACAGCAGGCCCTTTTATCCATACATCTTTTCTTTCAAGTGTATATTGCAAACAGTCACTAGTCTGGTTCAAGACCTCTGGTTTCTGCTGCACTGTCGATGCTGAACCCCCACTGGGGCTCCTCTTGGATATCCTGTTGTTGCTCTGTGTCATGGAGATCCTGTAGCGTTGAGTCTACAAGACTGGCCCCTTCACATGCTCCAGCAGATCACAGATGAGCTGGATATTGGGGTGGGCCAGCATACAGCCCTGGTCAGTCTGGGTAGTGCAACCTTGGTCATTCCACCAGGTGTTCCCTGTTCTCACCACCAGGGTGAGCTCTCCTGCATTGCCTTGGTTAGTTCGACCCTTGTTGGGGTGGATGAAAATGAGCTAGGAGCAAGGCCAGTTCCCCTGCTTTCATGCCCTCAGTCTTGGTTCATCCGCACATAAAGTCAGGACCAGCTCTACTGCATTGCCTAGGAAAGATGCAGGGGCCACTTTCCCAAGTGCTGTAGCTAGTAAGGGGGAGGGTCAGTTCCCTTGCCCGTCGTAGGTGGTGAGGGCTGAGGAATAAGCAGGACATCTCGCTTCTGCCCACACCACTGCAAGACATACGAGTAGTGGGGACAGCTTTTCCATGCTCACAACTTTGGGATTGGCTCTCCCATACCTCCATCAACAGTATTGACTCTACTGTGCTGCCCAAGTGAGGTGCAGGGCTTGCTTTCCTGAGCGTTGCAACTGGTGAGGGAGAGGAGCAGCTCTCTCGCTCTTATGAGGGTCAATGCATTATGAACAGAACTCTTTGGCTCTATTATTTTAGGAAGATGTTTTCTGAGGTCTTCCTTCCTTTCTTGCACAGATTACGATGATACTCTCTGTGGTAGACCAGCTTTTGTCAGAAGTGAGTACAAGGAGAAACGCTTCATGTCAAAGAGGAGAAGTGGAAGACTGTTATTCTCAATCATACGATGTCCTCATGCCAGCCTTATACTAGCCACCCTGGACTTCCTAAAACATGATACAAATAATCCTCTATGTAGTAAAACCAAAGAAATTTACTTTATGTCCCATAAAGTCTAATTTTGTTCTTAACCGAATTAGTACAGTGGAAAAGTCAACAATAATTATAATCACCAGAGATTAAGAATATGTCACAGCATTTAAAAAAGCATCAGCAGATTTCCCCTATGCTCACAGTAGTCCTTAAAAAGGGGAGTCTGGCAGCAATCAGACTACCCTTTTCTTTTCTTATATTTATCAGGCCAAATTTTGGCATGTTCAAAAGTTCTTGGTGTCAGCAAAGCAAAACAAAACAACAACAACAACAACAACAAAAAAAACAAAATCAAAGCAAAAAACCCCAATTTTTTTCTGTTTCTTCTTTGTTTATTAATTTTATTATTATTTATTTATTTATTTATTCATCTCACATACTAACCACAGTTTCCCCTCTCGATCTCCCCACCTCTCTTCTATCCCCCCATCCACTATTCCTCTATGTCCATGTCTCCATTGAGAAGGGGTTAGACCTCCCATGAGAATCCACAAAGCCTGGTATATCAAGTTGAGGCAGTACCAAGCTCCTCCCCTTGAACCAAGATTGTGCAAGTCGTCCCATCATAGGGAATAGGTTCCAAAGAGCCAGCTCATGCATCAGGAACAGGTCCTGGTGTCACTGTTAGTGGCCCCACAAATGACCAGATCTCATTCCAGACGGTTGTGAGACACCACACGGTTTCTGGGAATTGAACTCAGGACCTCTGTCAGAGCAGTCAGTGCCCTTAACTGCTGAGCCATCTCTCCAGCCCTGGATTCTTAGATTTTGAAAAAAGGATGTCAGAGCAGACGTTTGTTCCTGTGGCACTGAAGTATATGGGTCAGCTCTCAGTAGCAGGGTCTGTAGCTCTGCAGTTCTTTACATCAGATGGACGCAAACTCCTGACTTCTTTTCTATTGTCCTCTGGTTCTCCTGTTATGTTATCCTATCGTGCTTATTTTTAATATGTATGTGTTCAGGTTCATGTGTTGAATTACCTCTATGTGTGTGTGTGTATGTGTGTGTCCTGAAAGATAATAGTAGCTATCATCCTTAGCAACTCATTCCTTTGAGATAAGCTCCCTCCCTGACCTGGGAACAACCAATTATGCTAGTCTGGCTGGCCAGTGAGCTCTCGGGATCTAGTTTGTCTCTGTCTCCCCAAAGCTGGAATTCCAATCACTTGCATCATGCCTGGATTTTATGGATTCTAGGGATTGAAGTCTGATCCTTCTGCTTGCAAGACAGGTGCTTTACCAATAGAGCCATCCCTGAATCCCTGTCATCTCATCTTATTGCCATCTTGACTGATAGTCCTTAGATTTTGATAGGCATATGGAAATACCCAAAGCAACCACATGATTAAACTGTACCAAAGATCAGGGTTGGTAGGAGGGAACAAGGGACCCCTTCTCACTGGCATAAGCTCCCTTGCATCTCCAGTCTCATGTCAACTCTTCACCCACTCACAACTAAGTTACCCCTTGGTCTTCCAGCTTGTTTTCCTCTATTCAGCCAAACCACTCTCTTGTTCTTCTTAAGCTTTTGCAGCCCCACCAGACCCATAGAGAGTTCAGTTTCTATCCTAAGTTGTTTACCTCCTAGAGGAGACTCTATTGCCAACTGCTGAAATAATAAATGTCCTCACCTCATTAGAAAATGAAATCAACTCTTGAATTTGTTGTAAAAATGTTGAGGACACTGCCCATGACATCACTCAGTTTCCTCTCTAGAAAGCTTCACACCAGAAAGTTCTTTCAGATTTCAGTGCCAAGAAAAACTTTGCTTCTCCTGCAGAAAGCTTCCTCCCTTCTGATATCAAGAGCTTTACCATTTTTCATGCTTTCTGAAGCATGGAGCCCAAAGTCAGTTTTGCAGCTCTGTCATTGCAATTATGGTAAACACACAGCTAGCTACTGGATTTAGTGTTGCTCCATTTGCTTTGGTCATTTTTTTATGTCTATAATTTTGACTCAGATTTTTATTATAAGCTATTTAAAATCTTCTTGTTAAAAAGAGGGAAGGTAGCATGATGCAATCAACAATGCATACCTGTATTTCCAGCTACTTGGGAAGATGGTTGCTTGAGCCCAGGCATTCTAAGCCAGCCTATCTCAAGGCTGGAATTTGAGTAATAACGTAATTTAACTTTTCCTTTTCTCTGCTGTTGAGCTCATACTAAAAGCCTTGCCCTTGCTGGACTACTTTGTACTACTAAGCAATACCTTCAACCCACCATATAAGTTTTCTAACAGCATGGGTTAATGATGAGTGTTTGAAAACTATGTGAGCGGTCTAAAGTTCCCAGACGTCCTAAAAAGGCAGATAACTTCTGGCTAACACTCTCACTAGTGTTTTTCTGGGGAACAGCTCTATCCTGGAGTTTAGAAGGAGAGTGAGGCTGGAAATGTGAAATGGATTAGTCAAGGCAAGACTGAGAATGAACCTTCTGGCAATGATCAGAATTAAGAAATAACAGAAATTTGGGTGCAGACTCAACACACACATGATGTGGGATTCCTCTCTGTATGCTGTGAATATCTTTAGTTAATAACAAAACTGCTTTGGGCCTATAGCAGAGCTATAGGGGAACAGAGCCAGGCAAGGAAAACTAAACTGAATGCTGGGAGAAAGAATGGCTCAGTCAGAGAGAAGCCATGTAGTCCTGCTAGAGACAAACACTGGAACTTTAGTGGGTAAGCCACAGCCACGTGGCAATACACAGATTAGTAGAAATGGGTTAAATTAATATGTAAGTGTTAGCCAATAAGAAGCTAGAGATAATGGGCCAAGCAGTGATTTGATTAATACAGTTTCTGTGTGATTATTTCAGGGTTAAGCAGCTGGGAACTAACTAGTGGCCTCCCCCAACACACACACACACACACACACACACACACACACACACACACACA